>CAMPDV010004509.1:0-41660 GCA_946699065.1 Loxodes magnus
CTTTTCAAAATACTTATTACTTCTCAAAGCATACTCTTTAAAACTATAATTCTATCTTCTTTTCTTACTTTACTTCTTCACTTTTCTAAATGCTAACTTTCATCTACAAGCATATCTTGACAAACTGAATACAGATTCGTAATTGTTATATTATTTGCTCACGTTTGCATATTCTAACTTATATTTTAATGCTGCTACGAAAACTATCATTAGATTTACTTTTCTTACTTTACTCTTCACTTTTCAAAATACTTATTACTTCTCAAAGGCATACTCTTTAAAACTATATTCTATCTTCTTTTCTTACTTTACTTCTTCACTTTTCTAAATGCTAACTTTCATCTACAAGCATATCTTGACAAACTGAATACAGATTCGTAATTGTTATATATTTGCTCACGTTTGCATATTCTAACTTATATTTTAATGCTTGCTACGAAAAACTTATCATTAGATTTACTTTTCTTACTTTACTTCTTCACTTTTCAAAATACTTATTACTTCTCAAAGCATACTCTTTAAAACTATAATTCTATCTTCTTTTCTTACTTTACTTCTTCACTTTTCAAAATACTTATTACTTCTCAAAGCATACTCTTTAAAAACTATAATTCTATCTTCTTTTCTTACTTTACTTCTTCACTTTTCAAATACTTATTACTCTCAAAGCATACTCTTTAAAACTATAATTCTATCTTCTTTTCTTACTTTACTTCTTCACTTTTCAAAATACTTTATTACTTCTCAAAGCATACTCTTTAAAACTATAATTCTAACTTCTTTTCTTACTTTACTTCTTCACTTTCTAAATGCTAACTTTCATCTACAAGCATATCTTGACAAACTGAATACAGATTCGTAATTGTTATATTATTTGCTCACGTTTGCATATTCTAACTTATATTTTAATGCTTGCTACGAAAACTTATCATTAGATTTACTTTTCTTACTTTACTTCTTCACTTTTCAAAATACTTATTACTTCTCAAAGCATACTCTTTAAAACTATAATTCTATCTTCTTTTCTTACTTTACTTCTTCACTTTTCTAAATGCTAACTTTCATCTACAAGCATATCTTGACAAACTGAATACAGATTCGTAATTGTTATATTATTGCTCACGTTTGCATATTCTAACTTATATTTAATGCTTGCTACGAAACTTATCATTAGATTTACTTTTCTTACTTTACTTCTTCACTTTTCAAAATACTTATTACTTCTCAAAGCATACTCTTTAAAACTATAATTCTATCTTCTTTTCTTACTTTACTTCTTCACTTTTCAAAATACTTATTACTTCTCAAAGCATACTCTTTAAAACTATAATTCTATCTTCTTTTCTTACTTTACTTCTTCACGTTTCAAAATACTTATTACTTCTCAAAGCATACTCTTTAAAACTATAATTCTATCTTCTTTTCTTACTTTACTTCTTCACTTTTCAAAATACTTATTACTTCTCAAAGCATACTCTTTAAAACTATAATTCTATCCTTCCTTTTCTTACTTTACTTCTTCACTTTTCTAAATGCTAACTTTCATCTACAAGCATATCTTGACAAACTGAATACAGATTCGTAATTGTTATATTATTTGCTCACGTTTGCATATTCTAACTTATATTTTAATGCTTGCTACGAAAACTTATCATTAGATTTACTTTTCTTACTTTACTTCTTCACTTTTCAAAATACTTATTACTTCTCAAAGCATACTCTTTAAAACTATAATTCTATCTTCTTTTCTTACTTTACTCTTCACTTTTCTAAATGCTAACTTTCATCTACAAGCATATCTTGACAAACTGAATACAGATTCGTAATTGTTTATATTATTTGCTCACGTTTGCATATTCTAACTTATATTTTAATGCTTGCTACGAAAACTTATCATTAGATTTACTTTTCTTACTTTACTCTTCACTTTTCAAAATACTTATTACTTCTCAAAGCATACTCTTTAAAACTATAATTCTATCTTCTTTTCTTACTTTACTTCTCACTTTCAAAATACTTATTACTTCTCAAAGCATACTCTTTAAAAACTATAATTCTATCTTCTTTTCTTACTTTACTTCTTCACTTTTCAAAATACTTATTACTTCTCAAAGCATACTCTTTAAAACTATAATTCTATCTTCTTTTCTTACTTTACTTCTTCACTTTTCAAATACTTATACTTCTCAAAGCATACTCTTTAAAACTATAATTCTATCTTCTTTTCTTACTTTACTTCTCACTTTTCTAATGCTAACTTTCATCTACAAGCATATCTTGACAAACTGAATACAGATTCGTAATTGTTATATTATTTGCTCACGTTTGCATATTCTAACTTATAATTTAATGCTTGCTACGAAAACTTATCATTAGATTTACTTTTTCTTACTTTACTTCTTCACTTTTCAAAATACTTATTACTTCTCAAAGCATACTCTTTAAAACTATAATTCTATCTTCTTTTCTTACTTTACTTCTTCACTTTTCTAATGCTAACTTTCATCTACAAGCATATCTTGACAAACTGAATACAGATTCGTAATTGTTAGATTATTTGCTCACGTTTGCATATTCTAACTTATATTTTAATGCTTGCTACGAAAACTTATCATTAGATTTACTTTTTCTTACTTTACTTCTTCACCTTTTCAAAATACTTATTACTCTCAAAGCATACTCTTTAAAACTATAATTCTATCTTCTTTTCTTACTTTACTTCTTCACTTTTCAAAATACTTATTACTTCTCAAAGCATACTCTTTAAAACTATAATTCTATCTTCTTTTCTTACTTTACTTCTTCACTTTTCAAAATACTTATACTTCTCAAAGCATACTCTTTAAAACTATAATTCTATCTTCTTTTCTTACTTTACTTCTTCACTTTTCAAAATACTTATTACTTCTCAAAGCATACTCTTTAAAACTATAATTCTATCTTCTTTTCTTACTTTACTTCTTCACTTTTCTAAATGCTAACTTTCATCTACAAGCATATCTGACAAACTGAATACAGATTCGTAATTGTTATATTATTTGCTCACGTTTGCATATTCTAACTTATATTTTAATGCTTGCTACGAAAACTTATCATTAGATTTACTTTTCTTACTTTACTTCTTCACTTTTCAAAATACTTATTACTTCTCAAAGCATACTCTTTAAAACTATAATTCTATCTTCTTTTCTTACTTTACTTCTTCACTTTCAAAATACTTATTACTTCTCAAAGCATACTCTTAAAACTATAATTCTATCTTCTTTTCTTACTTTACTTCTTCACTTTTCAAAATACTTATTACTTCTCAAAGCATACTCTTTAAAACTATAATTCTATCTTCTTTTCTTACTTTACTTCTTCACTTTTCAAAATACTTATTACTTCTCAAAGCATACTCTTTAAAACTATAATTCTATCTTCTTTTCTTACTTTACTTCTTCACTTTTCTAAATGCTAACTTTCATCTACAAGCATATCTTGACAAACTGAATACAGATTCGTAATTGTTATATTATTTGCTCACGTTTGCATATTCTAACTTATATTTTAATGCTTGCTACGAAAACTTATCATTAGATTTACTTTTCTTACTTTACTTCTTCACTTTTCAAATACTTATTACTTCTCAAAGCATACTCTTTAAAAACTATAATTCTATCTTCTTTTCTTACTTTACTTCTTCACTTTTCTAAATGCTAACTTTCATCTACAAGCATATCTTGACAAACTGAATACAGATTCGTAATTGTTATATTATTTGCTCACGTTTGCATATTCTAACTTATATTTTAATGCTTGCTACGAAAACTTATCATTAGATTTACTTTTCTTACTTTACTTCTTCACTTTTCAAAATACTTATTACTTCTCAAAGCATACTCTTTAAAACTATAATTCTATCTTCTTTCTTACTTTACTTCTTCACTTTTCTAAATGCTAACTTTCATCTACAAGCATATCTTGACAAACTGAATACAGATTCGTAATTGTTATATTATTTGCTCACGTTTGCATAATCTAACTTATATTTTAATGCTTGCTACGAAAACTTATCATTAGATTTACTTTTCTTACTTTACTTCTTCACTTTTCAAATACTTATTACTTCTCAAACGCATACTCTTTAAAACTATAATTCTATCTTCTTTTCTGACGTTACTTCTTCACTTTTCAAAATACTTATTACTTCTCAAAGCATACTCTTTAAAACTATAATTCTATCTTCTTTTCTTACTTTACTTCTTCACTTTTCTAAATGCTAACTTTCATCTACAAGCATATCTTGACAAACTGAATACAGATTCGTAATTGTTATATTATTTTGCTCACGTTTGCATATTCTAACTTATATTTTAATGCTTGCTACGAAGCAACTTATCATTAGATTTACTTTTCTTACTTTACTTCTTCACTTTTCAAATACTTATTACTTCTCAAAGCATTACTCTTTAAAACTATAATTCTATCTTTTTTCTTACTTTACTTCTTCACTTTTCAAAATACTTATTACTTCTCAAAGCATACTCTTTAAAACTATAATTCTATCTTCTTTTCTTACTTTACTTCTTCACTTTTCAAAATACTTATTACTTCTCAAAGCATACTCTTTAAAACTATAATTCTATCTTCTTTTCTTACTTTACTTTCTTCACTTTTTCAAAATACTTATTACTTCTCAAAGCATACTCTTTAAAACTATAATTCTATCTTCTTTTCTTACTTTACTTCTTCACTTTTCTAAATGCTAACTTTCATCTACAAGCATATCTTGACAAACTGAATACAGATTCGTAATTGTTATATTATTTGCTCACGTTTGCATATTCTAACTTATATTTTAATGCTTGCTACGAAAACTTATCATTAGATTTACTTTTCTACTTTACTTCTTCACTTTTCAAAATACTTATTACTTCTCAAAGCATACTCTTTAAAACTATAATTCTATCTTCTTTTCTTACTTTACTTCTTCACTTTTCTAAATGCTAACTTTCATCTACAAGCATATCTTGACAAACTGAATACAGATTCGTAATTGTTATATTATTTGCTCACGTTTGCATATTCTAACTTATATTTTAATGCTTGCTACGAAAACTTATCATTAGATTTACTTTTCTTACTTTACTTCTTCACTTTTCAAAATACTTATTACTTCTCAAAGCATACTCTTTAAAACTATAATTCTATCTTCTTTTCTTACTTTACTTCTTCACTTTTCTAAATGCTAACTTTCATCTACAAGCATATCTTGACAAACTGAATACAGATTCGTAATTGTTATATTATTTGCTCACGTTTGCATATTCTAACTTATATTTTAATGCTTGCTACGAAAACTTATCATTAGATTTAATTTTCTTACTTTCACTTCTTCACTTTTCAAAATACTTATTACTTCTCAAAGCATACTCTTTAAAACTATAATTCTATCTTCTTTTCTTTACTTTACTTCTTCACTTTTCAAAATACTTATTACTTCTCAAAGCATACTCTTTAAAACTATAATTCTATCTTCTTTTCTTACTTTACTTCTCACTTTTCAAAATACTTATTACTTCTCAAAGCATACTCTTTAAAACTATAATTCTATCTTCTTTTCTTACTTTACTTCTTCACTTTTCAAAATACTATTACTTCTCAAAGCATACTCTTTAAAACTATAATTCTATCTTCTTTTCTTACTTTACTTCTTCACTTTTCTAAATGCTAACTTTCATCTACAAGCATATCTTGACAAACTGAATACAGATTCGTAATTGTTATATTATTTGCTCACGTTTGCATATTCTAACTTATATTTTAATGCTTGCTACGAAAACTTATCATTAGATTTACTTTTCTTACTTTACTTCTTCACTTTTCAAAATACTTATTACTTCTCAAAGCATACTCTTTAAAACTATAATTCTATCTTCTTTTCTTACTTTACTTCTTCACTTTTCTAAATGCTAACTTTCATCTACAAGCATATCTTGACAAACTGAATACAGATTCGTAATTGTTATATTATTTGCTCACGTTTGCATATTCTAACTTATAATTTTAATGCTTGCTACGAAAATCTTCATTAGATTTACTTTTCTTACTTTACTTCTTCACTTTTCAAAATTACTTATTACTTCTCAAAGCATACTCTTTAAAACTATAATTCTATCTTCTTTTCTTACTTTACTTCTTCACTTTTCAAATACTTATTACTTCTCAAAGCAATACTCTTTAAAACTATAATTCTATCTTCTTTTCTTACTTTACTTCTTCACTTTTCAAAATACTTATTACTTCTCAAAGCATACTCTTTAAAACTATAATTCTATCTTCTTTTCTTACTTTACTTCTTCACTTTTCAAAATACTTATTACTTCTCAAAGCATACTCTTTTAAAACTATAATTCTATCTTCTTTTCTTACTTTACTTCTTCACTTTTCTAAATGCTAACTTTCATCTACAAGCATATCTTGACAAACTGAATACAGATTCGTAATTGTTATATTATTTGCTCACGTTTGCATATTCTAACTTATATTTTAATGCTTGCTACGAAAACTTATCATTAGATTTACTTTTCTTACTTTACTTCTTCACTTTTCAAAATACTTATTACTTCTCAAAGCATACTCTTTAAAACTATAATTCTATCTTCTTTTCTTACTTTACTTCTTCACTTTTCTAAATGCTAACTTTCATCTACAAGCATATCTTGACAAACTGAATACAGATTCGTAATTGTTATATTATTTGCTCCGTTTGCATATTCTAACTTATATTTTAATGCTTGCTACGAAAACTTATCATTAGATTTACTTTTCTTACTTTACTTCTTCACTTTTCAAAATACTTATTACTTCTCAAAGCATACTCATTTAAAACTATAATTCTATCTTCTTTTCTTACTTTACTTCTTCACTTTTCAAAATACTTATTACTTCTCAAAGCATACTCTTTAAAACTATAATTCTATCTTCGTTTCTTACTTACTTCTTCACTTTTCAAAATACTTATTACTTCTCAAAGCATACTCTTTAAAACTATAATTCTATCTTCTTTTCTTACTTTACTTCTTCACTTTTCAAAATACTTATTACTTCTCAAAGCATACTCTTTAAAAACTATAATTCTATCTTCTTTTCTTACTTACTCTTTCACTTTTCTAAATGCTAACTTTCATCTACAAGCATATCTTGACAACTGAATAAGATCGTAATTGTTATATATTTGCTCACGTTTGCATATTCTAACTTTTATTTTAATGCTTGCTACGAAAACTTATCATTAGATTTACTTTTCTTACTTTACTTCTTCACTTTTCAAAATACTTATTACTTCTCAAAGCATACTCTCTTAAAACTATAATTCTATCTTCTTTTCTTACTTTACTTCTTCACTTTTCAAAATACTTATTACTTCTCAAAGCATACTCTTTAAAACTTTAATTCTATCTTCTTTTCTTACTTTACTTCTTCACTTTTCAAATACTATTACTTCTCAAAGCATACTCTTTAAAACTATAATTCTATCTTCTTTTCTTACTTTACTTCTTCACTTTTCAAAATACTTATTACTTCTCAAAGCATACTCTTTAAAACTATAATTCTATCTTCTTTTCCTTACTTTACTTCTGCACTTTTCTAAATGCTAACTTTCATCTACAAGCATATCTTGACCAACTGAATACAGATTCGTAATTGTTATATTATTTGCTCACGTTTGCATATTCTAACTTATATTTTAATGCTTGCTACGAAAACTTATCATTAGATTTACTTTTCTTACTTTACTTCTCACTTTTCAAAATACTTATTACTTCTCAAAGCATACTCTTTAAAACTATAATTCTATCTTCTTTTCTTACTTTACTTCTTCACTTTTCAAAATACTTATTACTTCTCAAAGCATACTCTTTAAAACTATAATTCTCTATCTTCTTTTCTTACTTTACTTCTTCACTTTTCAAAATACTTATTACTTCTCAAAGCATACTCTTTAAAACTATAATTCTATCTTCTTTTCTTACTTTACTTCTTCACTTTTCAAAATACTTATTACTTCTCAAAGCATACTCTTTAAAACTATAATTCTATCTTCTTTTCTTACTTTACTTCTTCACTTTTCTAAAATGCTAACTTTCATCTACAAGGCTTATCTTGACAAACTGAATACAGATTCGTAATTGTTATATTATTTGCTCACGTTTGCATATTCTAACTTATATTTTAATGCTTGCTACGAAAACTTATCATTAGATTTACTTTTCTTACTTTACTTCTTCACTTTTCAAAATACTTATTACTTCTCAAAGCATACTCTTTAAAACTATAATTCTATCTTCTTTTCTTACTTTACTTCTTCACTTTTCTAAATGCTAACTTTCATCTACAAGCATATCTTGACAAACTGAATACAGATTCGTAATTGTTATATTATTTGCTCACGTTTGCATATTCTAACTTATATTTTAATGCTTGCTACGAAAACTTATCATTAGATTTACTTTTCTTACTTTACTTCTTCACTTTTCAAAATACTTATTACTTCTCAAAGCATACTCTTTAAAACATAATTCTATCTTCTTTTCTTACTTTACTTCTTCACTTATCAAAATACTTATTACTTCTCAAAGCATACTCTTTAAAACTATAATTCTATCTTCTTTTCTTACTTTACTTCTTCACTTTTCTAAATGCTAACTTTCATCTACAAGCATATCTTGACAAACTGAATACAGATTCGTAATTGTTATATTATTAGCTCACGTTTGCATATTCTAACTTATATTTTAATGCTTGCTACGAAAACTTATCATTAGATTTACTTTTCTTACTTTACTTCTTCACTTTTCAAAATACTTATTACTTCTCAAAGCATACTCTTTAAAACTATAATTCTATCTTCTTTCGTACTTTACTCTCTTCACTTTTCAAAATACTTATTACTTCTCAAAGCATACTCTTTAAAACTATAATTCTATCTTCTTTTCTTACTTTACTTCTTCACTTTTCAAAATACTTATTACTTCTCAAAGCATACTCTTTAAAACTATAATTCTATCTTCTTTTCTTACTTTACTTCTTCACTTTTCTAAATGCTAACTTTCATCTACAAGCATATCTTGACAAACTGAATACAGATTCGTAATTGTTATATTCATTTGCTCACGTTTGCATATTCTAACTTATATTTTAATGCTTGCTACGAAAACTTATCATTAGATTACTTTTCTTACTTTACTTCTTCACTTTTCAAAATACTTATTACTTCTCAAAGCATACTCTTTAAAACTATAATTCTATCTTCTTTTCTTACTTTACTTCTTCACTTTTCTAAATGCTAACTTTCATCTACAAGCATATCTTGACAAACTGAATACAGATTCGTAATTGTTATATTATTTGCTCACGTTTGCATATTCTAACTTATATTTTAATGCTTGCTACGAAAACTTATCATTAGATTTACTTTTCTTACTTTACTTCTTCACTTTTCAAATACTTATTACTTCTCAAAGCATACTCTTTAAAAACTATAATTCTATCTTCTTTTCTTACTTTACTTCTTCACTTTTCAAAATACTTATTACTTCTCAAAGCATACTCTTTAAAACTATTAATTCTATCTTCTTTTCTTACTTTACTTCTTCACTTTTCTAAATGCTAACTTTCATCTACAAGCATATCTTGACAAACTGATACAGATTCGTAATTGTTATATTATTTGCTCACGTTTGCATATTCTAACTTATATTTTAATGCTTGCTACGAAAACTTATCATTAGATTTACTTTTCTTACTTTACTTCTTCACTTTTCAAAATACTTATTACTTCTCAAAGCATACTCTTTAAAACTATAATTCTATCTTCTTTTCTTACTTTACTTCTTCACTTTTCTAAATGCTAACTTTCATCTACAAGCATATCTTGACAAACTGAATACAGATTCGTAATTGTTATATTATTTGCTCACGTTTGCATATTCTAACTTATATTTTAATGCTTGCTACGAATACTTATCATTAGATTTACTTTTCTTACTTTAACTTCTTCACTTTTCAAAATACTTATTACTTCTCAAAGCATACTCTTTAAAACTATAATTCTATCTTCTTTTCTTACTTTACTTCTTCACTTTTCAAATACTTATTACTTCTCAAAGCATACTCTTTAAAACTATAATTCTATCTTCTTTTCTTACTTTACTTCTTCACTTTTCAAAATACTTATTACTTCTCAAAGCATACTCTTTAAAACTATAATTCTATCTTCTTTTCTTACTTTACTTCTTCACTTTTCAAAATACTTATTACTTCTCAAAGCATACTCTTTAAAACTATAATTCTATCTTCTTTTCTTACTTTACTTCTTCACTTTTCTAAATGCTAACTTTCATCTACAAGCATATCTTGACAATCTGAATACAGATTCGAATTGTTATATTATTTGCTCACGTTTGCATATTCTAACTTATATTTTAATGCTTGCTACGAAAACTATCATTAGATTTACTTTTCTTACTTTACTTCTTCACTTTTCAAAATACTTATTACTTCTCAAAGCATACTCTTTAAAACTATAATTCTATCTTCTTTTCTTACTTTACTTCTTCACTTTTCAAATATACTTATTACTTCTCAAAGCATACTCTTTAAAACTATAATTCTATCTTCTTTTCTTACTTTACTTCTTCACTTTTCAAAATACTTATACTTCTCAAAGCATACTCTTTAAAACTATAATTCTATCTTCTTTTCTTACTTTACTTCTTCACTTTTCAAAATACTTATTACTTCTCAAAGCATACTCTTTAAAACTATAATTCTATCTTCTTTTCTTACTTTACTTCTTCACTTTTCTAAATGCTAACTTTCATCTACAAGCATATCTTGACAAACTGAATACAGATTCGTAATTGTTATATTATTTGCTCACGTTTGCATATTCTAACTTATATTTTAAGTTAGAATATGCAAACGTGAGCAAATAATATAACAATTACGAATCTGTATTCAGTTTGTCAAGATATGCTTGTAGATGAAAGTTAGCATTTAGAAAAGTGAAGAAGTAAGTAAGAAAAGAAGATAGAATTATAGTTTTAAAGAGTATGCTTTGAGAAGTAATAAGTATTTTGAAAAGTGAAGAAGTAAAGTAAGAAAAGAAGATAGAATTATAGTTTTTAAAGAGTATGCTTTGAGAAGTAATAAGTATTTTGAAAAGTGAAGAAGTAAAGTAAGAAAAGAAGATAGAATTATAGTTTTAAAGAGTATGCTTTGAGAAGTAATAAGTATTTTGAAAAGTGAAGAAGTAAAGTAAGAAAAGAAGATAGAATTATAGTTTTAAAGAGTATGCTTTGAGAAGTAATAAGTATTTTGAAAAGTGAAGAAGTAAAGTAAGAAAAGTAAAATCTAATGATAAGTTTTCGTAGCAAGCATTAAAATATAAGTTAGAATATGCAAACGTGAGCAAATAATATAACAATTACGAATCTGTATTCAGTTTGTCAAGATATGCTTGTAGATGAAAGTTAGCATTTAGAAAAGTGAAGAAGTAAAGTAAGAAAAGAAGATAGAATTATAGTTTTAAAGAGTATGCTTTGAGAAGTAATAAGTATTTTGAAAAGTGAAGAAGTAAAGTAAGAAAAGAAGATAGAATTATAGTTTTAAAGAGTATGCTTTGAGAAGTAATAAGTATTTTGAAAAGTGAAGAAGTAAAGTAAGAAAAGAAGATAGAATTATAGTTTTAAAGAGTATGCTTTGAGAAGTAATAAGTATTTTGAAAAGTGAAGAAGTAAAGTAAGAAAAGAAGATAGAATTATAGTTTTAAAGAGTATGCTTTGAGAAGTAATAAGTATTTTGAAAAGTGAAGAAGTAAAGTAAGAAAAGTAAATCTAATGATAAGTTTTCGTAGCAAGCATTAAAATATAAGTTAGAATATGCAAAACGTGAGCAAATAATATAACAATTACGAATCTGTATTCAGTTTGTCAAGATATGCTTGTAGATGAAAGTTAGCATTTAGAAAAGTGAAGAAGTAAAGTAAGAAAAGAAGATAGAATTATAGTTTTAAAGAGTATGCTTTGAGAAGTAATAAGTATTTTGAAAGTGAAGAAGTAAAGTAAGAAAAGTAAATCTAATGATAAGTTTTCGTAGCAAGCATTAAAATATAAGTTAGAATATGCAAACGTGAGCAAATAATATAACAATTACGAATCTGTATTCAGTTTGTCAAGATATGCTTGTAGATGAAAGTTAGCATTTAGAAAAGTGAAGAAGTAAAGTAAGAAAAGAAGATAGAATTATAGTTTTAAAGAGTATGCTTTGAGAAGTAATAAGTATTTTGAAAAGTGAAGAAGTAAAGTAGAAAGAAGAGATAGAATTATAGTTTTAAAGAGTATGCTTTGAGAAGTAATAAGTATTTTGAAAAGTGAAGAAGTAAAGTAAGAAAAGTAAATCTAATGATAAGTTTTCGTAGCAAGCATTAAAATATAAGTTAGAATATGCAAACGTGAGCAAATAATATAACAATTACGAATCTGTATTCAGTTTGTCAAGATATGCTTGTAGATGAAAGTTAGCATTTAGAAAAGTGAAGAAGTAAAGTAAGAAAAGAAGATAGAATTATAGTTTTAAAGAGTATGCTTTGAGAAGTAATAAGTATTTTGAAAAGTGAAGAAGTAAAGTAAGAAAAGTAAATCTAATGATAAGTTTTCGTAGCAAGCATTAAAATATAAGTTAGAATATGCAAACGTGAGCAAATAATATAACAATTACGAATCTGTATTCAGTTTGTCAAGATATGCTTGTAGATGAAAGTTAGCATTTAGAAAAGTGAAGAAGTAAAGTAAGAAAAGAAGATAGAATTATAGTTTTAAAGAGTATGCTTTGAGAAGTAATAAGTATTTTGAAAAGTGAAGAAGTAAAGTAAGAAAAGAAGATAGAATTATAGTTTTAAAGAGTATGCTTTGAGAAGTAATAAGTATTTTGAAAAGTGAAGAAGTAAAGTAAGAAAAGAAGATAGAATTATAGTTTTAAAGAGTATGCTTTGAGAAGTAATAAGTATTTTGAAAAGTGAAGAAGTAAAGTAAGAAAAGTAAATCTAATGATAAGTTTTCGTAGCAAGCATTAAAATATAAGTTAGAATATGCAAACGTGAGCAAATAATATAACAATTACGAATCTGTATTCAGTTTGTCAAGATATGCTTGTAGATGAAAGTTAGCATTTAGAAAAGTGAAGAAGTAAAGTAAGAAAAGAAGATAGAATTATAGTTTTAAAGAGTATGCTTTGAGAAGTAATAAGTATTTTGAAAGTGAAGAAGTAAAGTAAGAAAAGAAGATAGAATTATAGTTTTAAAGAGTATGCTTTGAGAAGTAATAAGTATTTTGAAAAGTGAAGAAGTAAAGTAAGAAAAGTAAATCTAATGATAAGTTTTCGTAGCAAGCATTAAAATATAAGTTAGAATATGCAAACGTGAGCAAATAATATAACAATTACGAATCTGTATTCAGTTTGTCAAGATATGCTTGTAGATGAAAGTTAGCATTTAGAAAAGTGAAGAAGTAAAGTAAGAAAAGAAGATAGAATTATAGTTTTAAAGAGTATGCTTTGAGAAGTAATAAGTATTTTGAAAAGTGAAGAAGTAAAGTAAGAAAAGTAAATCTAATGATAAGTTTTCGTAGCAAGCATTAAAATATAAGTTAGAATATGCAAACGTGAGCAAATAATATAACAATTACGAATCTGTATTCAGTTTGTCAAGATATGCTTGTAGATGAAAGTTAGCATTTAGAAAAGTGAAGAAGTAAAGTAAGAAAAGAAGATAGAATTATAGTTTTAAAGAGTATGCTTTGAGAAGTAATAAGTATTTTGAAAAGTGAAGAAGTAAAGTAAGAAAAGAAGATAGAATTATAGTTTTAAAGAGTATGCTTTGAGAAGTAATAAGTATTTTGAAAAGTGAAGAAGTAAAGTAAGAAAAGAAGATAGAATTATAGTTTTAAAGAGTATGCTTTGAGAAGTAATAAGTATTTTGAAAAGTGAAGAAGTAAAGTAAGAAAAGAAGATAGAATTATAGTTTTAAAGAGTATGCTTTGAGAAGTAATAAGTATTTTGAAAAGTGAAGAAGTAAAGTAAGAAAAGTAAATCTAATGATAAGTTTTCGTAGCAAGCATTAAAATATAAGTTAGAATATGCAAACGTGAGCAAATAATATAACAATTACGAATCTGTATTCAGTTTGTCAAGATATGCTTGTAGATGAAAGTTAGCATTTAGAAAAGTGAAGAAGTAAAGTAAGAAAAGAAGATAGAATTATAGTTTTAAAGAGTATGCTTTGAGAAGTAATAAGTATTTTGAAAAGTGAAGAAGTAAAGTAAGAAAAGAAGATAGAATTATAGTTTTAAAGAGTATGCTTTGAGAAGTAATAAGTATTTTGAAAAGTGAAGAAGTAAAGTAAGAAAAGAAGATAGAATTATAGTTTTAAAGAGTATGCTTTGAGAAGTAATAAGTATTTTGAAAAGTGAAGAAGTAAAGTAAGAAAAGAAGATAGAATTATAGTTTTAAAGAGTATGCTTTGAGAAGTAATAAGTATTTTGAAAAGTGAAGAAGTAAAGTAAGAAAAGTAAATCTAATGATAAGTTTTCGTAGCAAGCATTAAAATATAAGTTAGAATATGCAAACGTGAGCAAATAATATAACAATTACGAATCTGTATTCAGTTTGTCAAGATATGCTTGTAGATGAAAGTTAGCATTTAGAAAAGTGAAGAAGTAAAGTAAGAAAAGAAGATAGAATTATAGTTTTAAAGAGTATGCTTTGAGAAGTAATAAGTATTTTGAAAAGTGAAGAAGTAAAGTAAGAAAAGAAGATAGAATTATAGTTTTAAAGAGTATGCTTTGAGAAGTAATAAGTATTTTGAAAAGTGAGAAGAAGTAAAGTAAGAAAAGAAGATAGAATTATAGTTTTAAAGAGTATGCTTTGAGAAGTAATAAGTATTTTGAAAAGTGAAGAAGTAAAGTAAGAAAAGAAGATAGAATTATAGTTTTAAAGAGTATGCTTTGAGAAGTAATAAGTATTTTGAAAAGTGAAGAAGTAAAGTAAGAAAAGTAAATCTAATGATAAGTTTTCGTAGCAAGCATTAAAATATAAGTTAGAATATGCAAACGTGAGCAAATAATATAACAATTACGAATCTGTATTCAGTTTGTCAAGATATGCTTGTAGATGAAAGTTAGCATTTAGAAAAGTGAAGAAGTAAAGTAAGAAAAGAAGATAGAATTATAGTTTTAAAGAGTATGCTTTGAGAAGTAATAAGTATTTTGAAAAGTGAAGAAGTAAAGTAAGAAAAGTAAATCTAATGATAAGTTTTCGTAGCAAGCATTAAAATATAAGTTAGAATATGCAAACGTGAGCAAATAATATAACAATTACGAATCTGTATTCAGTTTGTCAAGATATGCTTGTAGATGAAAGTTAGCATTTAGAAAAGTGAAGAAGTAAAGTAAGAAAAGAAGATAGAATTATAGTTTTAAAGAGTATGCTTTGAGAAGTAATAAGTATTTTGAAAAGTGAAGAAGTAAAGTAAGAAAAGAAGATAGAATTATAGTTTTAAAGAGTATGCTTTTGAGAAGTAATAAGTATTTTGAAAAGTGAAGAAGTAAAGTAAGAAAAGAAGATAGAATTATAGTTTTAAAGAGTATGCTTTGAGAAGTAATAAGTATTTTGAAAAGTGAAGAAGTAAAGTAAGAAAAGAAGATAGAATTATAGTTTTAAAGAGTATGCTTTGAGAAGTAATAAGTATTTTGAAAAGTGAAGAAGTAAAGTAAGAAAAGTAAATCTAATGATAAGTTTTCGTAGCAAGCATTAAAATATAAGTTAGAATATGCAAACGTGAGCAAATAATATAACAATTACGAATCTGTATTCAGTTTGTCAAGATATGCTTGTAGATGAAAGTTAGCATTTAGAAAAGTGAAGAAGTAAAGTAAGAAAAGAAGATAGAATTATAGTTTTAAAGAGTATGCTTTGAGAAGTAATAAGTATTTTGAAAAGTGAAGAAGTAAAGTAAGAAAAGTAAATCTAATGATAAGTTTTCGTAGCAAGCATTAAAATATAAGTTAGAATATGCAAACGTGAGCAAATAATATAACAATTACGAATCTGTATTCAGTTTGTCAAGATATGCTTGTAGATGAAGTTAGCATTTAGAAAAGTGAAGAAGTAAAGTAAGAAAAGAAGATAGAATTATAGTTTTAAAGAGTATGCTTTGAGAAGTAATAAGTATTTTGAAAAGTGAAGAAGTAAAGTAAGAAAAGAAGATAGAATTATAGTTTTAAAGAGTATGCTTTGAGAAGTAATAAGTATTTTGAAAAGTGAAGAAGTAAAGTAAGAAAAGAAGATAGAATTATAGTTTTAAAGAGTATGCTTTGAGAAGTAATAAGTATTTTGAAAAGTGAAGAAGTAAAGTAAGAAAAGAAGATAGAATTATAGTTTTAAAGAGTATGCTTTGAGAAGTAATAAGTATTTTGAAAAGTGAAGAAGTAAAGTAAGAAAAGTAAATCTAATGATAAGTTTTCGTAGCAAGCATTAAAATATAAGTTAGAATATGCAAACGTGAGCAAATAATATAACAATTACGAATCTGTATTCAGTTTGTCAAGATATGCTTGTAGATGAAAGTTAGCATTTAGAAAAGTGAAGAAGTAAAGTAAGAAAAGAAGATAGAATTATAGTTTTAAAGAGTATGCTTTGAGAAGTAATAAGTATTTTGAAAAGTGAAGAAGTAAAGTAAGAAAAGTAAATCTAATGATAAGTTTTCGTAGCAAGCATTAAAATATAAGTTAGAATATGCAAACGTGAGCAAATAATATAACAATTACGAATCTGTATTCAGTTTGTCAAGATATGCTTGTAGATGAAAGTTAGCATTTAGAAAAGTGAAGAAGTAAAGTAAGAAAAGAAGATAGAATTATAGTTTTAAAGAGTATGCTTTGAGAAGTAATAAGTATTTTGAAAAGTGAAGAAGTAAAGTAAGAAAAGTAAATCTAATGATAAGTTTTCGTAGCAAGCATTAAAATATAAGTTAGAATATGCAAACGTGAGCAAATAATATAACAATTACGAATCTGTATTCAGTTTGTCAAGATATGCTTGTAGATGAAAGTTAGCATTTAGAAAAGTGAAGAAGTAAAGTAAGAAAAGAAGATAGAATTATAGTTTTAAAGAGTATGCTTTGAGAAGTAATAAGTATTTTGAAAAGTGAAGAAGTAAAGTAAGAAAAGAAGATAGAATTATAGTTTTAAAGAGTATGCTTTGAGAAGTAATAAGTATTTTGAAAAGTGAAGAAGTAAAGTAAGAAAAGAAGATAGAATTATAGTTTTAAAGAGTATGCTTTGAGAAGTAATAAGTATTTTGAAAAGTGAAGAAGTAAAGTAAGAAAAGAAGATAGAATTATAGTTTTAAAGAGTATGCTTTGAGAAGTAATAAGTATTTTGAAAAGTGAAGAAGTAAAGTAAGAAAAGAAGATAGAATTATAGTTTTAAAGAGTATGCTTTGAGAAGTAATAAGTATTTTGAAAAGTGAAGAAGTAAAGTAAGAAAAGAAGATAGAATTATAGTTTGTAAAGAGTATGCTTGTAGAGAAGTAATAAGTATTTAGAAAAGTGAAGAAGTAAAGTAAGAAAAGAAGATAGAATTATAGTTTTAAAGAGTATGCTTTGAGAAGTAATAAGTATTTTGAAAAGTGAAGAAGTAAAGTAAGAAAAGAAGATAGAATTATAGTTTTAAAGAGTATGCTTTGAGAAGTAATAAGTATTTTGAAAAGTGAAGAAGTAAAGTAAGAAAAGAAGATAGAATGATAGTTTTAAAGAGTATGCTTTGAGAAGTAATAAGTATTTTGAAAAGTGAAGAAGTAAAGTAAGAAACGAAGATAGAATTATAGTTTTAAAGAGTATGCTTGTAGAGAAGTAATAAGTATTTAGAAAAGTGAAGAAGTAAAGTAAGAAAAGAAGATAGAATTATAGTTTTAAAGAGTATGCTTTGAGAAGTAATAAGTATTTTGAAAAGTGAAGAAGTAAAGTAAGAAAAGTAAATCTAATGATAAGTTTTCGTAGCAAGCATTAAAATATAAGTTAGAATATGCAAACGTGAGCAAATAATATAACAATTACGAATCTGTATTCAATTTGTCAAGATATGCTTGTAGATGAAAGTTAGCATTTAGAAAAGTGAAGAAGTAAAGTAAGAAAAGAAGATAGAAATAGTAAAGAGTATGCTTTGAGAAGTAATAAGTATTTTGAAAAGTGAAGAAGTAAAGTAAGAAAAGAAGATAGAATTATAGTTTTAAAGAGTATGCTTTGAGAAGTAATAAGTATTTTGAAAAGTGAAGAAGTAAAGTAAGAAAAGTAAATCTAATGATAAGTTTTCGTAGCAAGCATTAAAATATAAGTTAGAATATGCAAACGTGAGCAAATAATATAACAATTACGAATCTGTATTCAGTTTGTCAAGATATGCTTGTAGATGAAAGTTAGCATTTAGAAAAGTGAAGAAGTAAAGTAAGAAAAGAAGATAGAATTATAGTTTTAAAGAGTATGCTTTGAGAAGTAATAAGTATTTTGAAAAGTGAAGAAGTAAAGTAAGAAAAGAAGATAGAATTATAGTTTTAAAGAGTATGCTTTGAGAAGTAATAAGTATTTTGAAAAGTGAAGAAGTAAAGTAAGAAAAGAAGATAGAATTATAGTTTTAAAGAGTATGCTTTGAGAAGTAATAAGTATTTTGAAAAGTGAAGAAGTAAAGTAAGAAAAGAAGATAGAATTATAGTTTTAAAGAGTATGCTTTGAGAAGTAATAAGTATTTTGAAAAGTGAAGAAGTAAAGTAAGAAAAGTAAATCTAATGATAAGTTTTCGTAGCAAGCATTAAAATATAAGTTAGAATATGCAAACGTGAGCAAATAATATAAC
The DNA here is from genome assembly GCA_946699065.1 of Loxodes magnus. NCBI lineage: Eukaryota > Ciliophora > Karyorelictea > Loxodida > Loxodidae > Loxodes > Loxodes magnus. The sequence continues at coordinate 18,951 of CAMPDV010004509.1, forward strand.
AATTACGAATCTGTATTCAGTTTGTCAAGATATGCTTGTAGATGAAAGTTAGCATTTAGAAAAGTGAAGAAGTAAAGTAAGAAAAGAAGATAGAATTATAGTTTTAAAGAGTATGCTTTGAGAAGTAATAAGTATTTTGAAAAGTGAAGAAGTAAAGTAAGAAAAGAAGATAGAATTATAGTTTTAAAGAGTATGCTTTGAGAAGTAATAAGTATTTTGAAAAGTGAAGAAGTAAAGTAAGAAAAGAAGATAGAATTATAGTTTTAAAGAGTATGCTTTGAGAAGTAATAAGTATTTTGAAAAGTGAAGAAGTAAAGTAAGAAAAGAAGATAGAATTATAGTTTTAAAGAGTATGCTTTGAGAAGTAATAAGTATTTTGAAAAGTGAAGAAGTAAAGTAAGAAAAGTAAATCTAATGATAAGTTTTCGTAGCAAGCATTAAAATATAAGTTAGAATATGCAAACGTGAGCAAATAATATAACAATTACGAATCTGTATTCAGTTTGTCAAGATATGCTTGTAGATGAAAGTTAGCATTTAGAAAAGTGAAGAAGTAAAGTAAGAAAAGAAGATAGAATTATAGTTTTAAAGAGTATGCTTTGAGAAGTAATAAGTATTTTGAAAAGTGAAGAAGTAAAGTAAGAAAAGTAAATCTAATGATAAGTTTTCGTAGCAAGCATTAAAATATAAGTTAGAATATGCAAACGTGAGCAAATAATATAACAATTACGAATCTGTATTCAGTTTGTCAAGATATGCTTGTAGATGAAAGTTAGCATTTAGAAAAGTGAAGAAGTAAAGTAAGAAAAGAAGATAGAATTATAGTTTTAAAGAGTATGCTTTGAGAAGTAATAAGTATTTTGAAAAGTGAAGAAGTAAAGTAAGAAAAGAAGATAGAATTATAGTTTTAAAGAGTATGCTTTGAGAAGTAATAAGTATTTTGAAAAGTGAAGAAGTAAAGTAAGAAAAGAAGATAGAATTATAGTTTTAAAGAGTATGCTTTGAGAAGTAATAAGTATTTTGAAAAGTGAAGAAGTAAAGTAAGAAAAGAAGATAGAATTATAGTTTTAAAGAGTATGCTTTGAGAAGTAATAAGTATTTTGAAAAGTGAAGAAGTAAAGTAAGAAAAGTAAATCTAATGATAAGTTTTCGTAGCAAGCATTAAAATATAAGTTAGAATATGCAAACGTGAGCAAATAATATAACAATTACGAATCTGTATTCAGTTTGTCAAGATATGCTTGTAGATGAAAGTTAGCATTTAGAAAAGTGAAGAAGTAAAGTAAGAAAAGAAGATAGAATTATAGTTTTAAAGAGTATGCTTTGAGAAGTAATAAGTATTTTGAAAAGTGAAGAAGTAAAGTAAGAAAAGTAAATCTAATGATAAGTTTTCGTAGCAAGCATTAAAATATAAGTTAGAATATGCAAACGTGAGCAAATAATATAACAATTACGAATCTGTATTCAGTTTGTCAAGATATGCTTGTAGATGAAAGTTAGCATTTAGAAAAGTGAAGAAGTAAAGTAAGAAAAGAAGATAGAATTATAGTTTTAAAGAGTATGCTTTGAGAAGTAATAAGTATTTTGAAAAGTGAAGAAGTAAAGTAAGAAAAGAAGATAGAATTATAGTTTTAAAGAGTATGCTTTGAGAAGTAATAAGTATTTTGAAAAGTGAAGAAGTAAAGTAAGAAAAGAAGATAGAATTATAGTTTTAAAGAGTATGCTTTGAGAAGTAATAAGTATTTTGAAAAGTGAAGAAGTAAAGTAAGAAAAGAAGATCAGAATTATAGTTTTAAAGAGTATGCTTTGAGAAGTAATAAGTATTTTGAAAAGTGAAGAAGTAAAGTAAGAAAAGTAAATCTAATGATAAGTTTTCGTAGCAAGCATTAAAATATAAGTTAGAATATGCAAACGTGAGCAAATAATATAACAATTACGAATCTGTATTCAGTTTGTCAAGATATGCTTGTAGATGAAAGGTAGCATTTAGAAAGTGAAGAAGTAAAGTAAGAAAAGAAGATAGAATTATAGTTTTAAAGAGTATGCTTTGAGAAGTAATAAGTATTTTGAAAGTGAAGAAGTAAAGTAAGAAAAGTAAATCTAATGATAAGTTTTCGTAGCAAGCATTAAAATATAAGTTAGAATATGCAAACGTGAGCAAATAATATAACAATTACGAATCTGTATTCAGTTTGTCAAGATATGCTTGTAGATGAAAGCTAAGCATTTAGAAAAGTGAAGAAGTAAAGTAAGAAAGAAGATAGAATTATAGTTTTAAAGAGTATGCTTTGAGAAGTAATAAGTATTTTGAAAAGTGAAGAAGTAAAGTAAGAAAAGAAGATAGAATTATAGTTTTAAAGAGTATGCTTTGAGAAGTAATAAGTATTTTGAAAAGTGAAGAAGTAAAGTAAGAAAAGAAGATAGAATTATAGTTTTTAAAGAGTATGCTTTGAGAAGTAATAAGTATTTTGAAAAGTGAAGAAGTAAAGTAAGAAAAGAAGATAGAATTATAGTTTTAAAGAGTATGCTTTGAGAAGTAATAAGTATTTTGAAAGTGAAGAAGTAAAGTAAGAAAAGTAAATCTAATGATAAGTTTTCGTAGCAAGCATTAAAATATAAGTTAGAATATGCAAACGTGAGCAAATAATATAACAATTACGAATCTGTATTCAGTTTGTCAAGATATGCTTGTAGATGAAAGTTAGCATTTAGAAAAGTGAAGAAGTAAAGTAAGAAAAGAAGATAGAATTATAGTTTTAAAGAGTATGCTTTGAGAAGTAATAAGTATTTGAAAAGTGAAGAAGTAAAGTAAGAAAAGTAAATCTAATGATAAGTTTTCGTAGCAAGCATTAAAATATAAGTTAGAATATGCAAACGTGAGCAAATAATATAACAATTACGAATCTGTATTCAGTTTGTCAAGATATGCTTGTAGATGAAAGTTAGCATTTAGAAAAGTGAAGAAGTAAAGTAAGAAAAGAAGATAGAATTATAGTTTTAAAGAGTATGCTTTGAGAAGTAATAAGTATTTTGAAAAGTGAAGAAGTAAAGTAAGAAAAGTAAATCTAATGATAAGTTTTCGTAGCAAGCATTAAAATATAAGTTAGAATATGCAAACGTGAGCAAATAATATAACAATTACGAATCTGTATTCAGTTTGTCAAGATATGCTTGTAGATGAAAGTTAGCATTTAGAAAAGTGAAGAAGTAAAGTAAGAAAAGAAGATAGAATTATAGTTTTAAAGAGTATGCTTTGAGAAGTAATAAGTATTTTGAAAAGTGAAGAAGTAAAGTAAGAAAAGAAGATAGAATTATAGTTTTAAAGAGTATGCTTTGAGAAGTAATAAGTATTTTGAAAAGTGAAGAAGTAAAGTAAGAAAAGAAGATAGAATTATAGTTTTAAAGAGTATGCTTTGAGAAGTAATAAGTATTTTGAAAAGTGAAGAAGTAAAGTAAGAAAAGAAGATAGAATTATAGTTTTAAAGAGTATGCTTTGAGAAGTAATAAGTATTTTGAAAAGTGAAGAAGTAAAGTAAGAAAAGTAAATCTAATGATAAGTTTTCGTAGCAAGCATTAAAATATAAGTTAGAATATGCAAACGTGAGCAAATAATATAACAATTACGAATCTGTATTCAGTTTGTCAAGATATGCTTGTAGATGAAAGTTAGCATTTAGAAAAGTGAAGAAGTAAAGTAAGAAAAGAAGATAGAATTATAGTTTTAAAGAGTATGCTTTGAGAAGTAATAAGTATTTTGAAAAGTGAAGAAGTAAAGTAAGAAAAGTAAATCTAATGATAAGTTTTCGTAGCAAGCATTAAAATATAAGTTAGAATATGCAAACGTGAGCAAATAATATAACAATTACGAATCTGTATTCAGTTTGTCAAGATATGCTTGTAGATGAAAGTTAGCATTTAGAAAAGTGAAGAAGTAAAGTAAGAAAAGAAGATAGAATTATAGTTTTAAAGAGTATGCTTTGAGAAGTAATAAGTATTTTGAAAAGTGAAGAAGTAAAGTAAGAAAAGAAGATAGAATTATAGTTTTAAAGAGTATGCTTTGAGAAGTAATAAGTATTTTGAAAAGTGAAGAAGTAAAGTAAGAAAAGAAGATAGAATTATAGTTTTAAAGAGTATGCTTTGAGAAGTAATAAGTATTTTGAAAAGTGAAGAAGTAAAGTAAGAAAAGAAGATAGAATTATAGTTTTAAAGAGTATGCTTTGAGAAGTAATAAGTATTTTGAAAAGTGAAGAAGTAAAGTAAGAAAAGTAAATCTAATGATAAGTTTTCGTAGCAAGCATTAAAATATAAGTTAGAATATGCAAACGTGAGCAAATAATATAACAATTACGAATCTGTATTCAGTTTGTCAAGATATGCTTGTAGATGAAAGTTAGCATTTAGAAAAGTGAAGAAGTAAAGTAAGAAAAGAAGATAGAATTATAGTTTTAAAGAGTATGCTTTGAGAAGTAATAAGTATTTTGAAAAGTGAAGAAGTAAAGTAAGAAAAGAAGATAGAATTATAGTTTTAAAGAGTATGCTTTGAGAAGTAATAAGTATTTTGAAAAGTGAAGAAGTAAAGTAAGAAAAGAAGATAGAATTATAGTTTTAAAGAGTATGCTTTGAGAAGTAATAAGTATTTTGAAAAGTGAAGAAGTAAAGTAAGAAAAGAAGATAGAATTATAGTTTTAAAGAGTATGCTTTGAGAAGTAATAAGTATTTTGAAAAGTGAAGAAGTAAAGTAAGAAAAGTAAATCTAATGATAAGTTTTCGTAGCAAGCATTAAAATATAAGTTAGAATATGCAAACGTGAGCAAATAATATAACAATTACGAATCTGTATTCAGTTTGTCAAGATATGCTTGTAGATGAAAGTTAGCATTTAGAAAAGTGAAGAAGTAAAGTAAGAAAAGAAGATAGAATTATAGTTTTAAAGAGTATGCTTTGAGAAGTAATAAGTATTTTGAAAAGTGAAGAAGTAAAGTAAGAAAAGTAAATCTAATGATAAGTTTTCGTAGCAAGCATTAAAATATAAGTTAGAATATGCAAACGTGAGCAAATAATATAACAATTACGAATCTGTATTCAGTTTGTCAAGATATGCTTGTAGATGAAAGTTAGCATTTAGAAAAGTGAAGAAGTAAAGTAAGAAAAGAAGATAGAATTATAGTTTTAAAGAGTATGCTTTGAGAAGTAATAAGTATTTTGAAAAGTGAAGAAGTAAAGTAAGAAAAGAAGATAGAATTATAGTTTTAAAGAGTATGCTTTGAGAAGTAATAAGTATTTTGAAAAGTGAAGAAGTAAAGTAAGAAAAGAAGATAGAATTATAGTTTTAAAGAGTATGCTTTGAGAAGTAATAAGTATTTTGAAAAGTGAAGAAGTAAAGTAAGAAAAGAAGATAGAATTATAGTTTTAAAGAGTATGCTTTGAGAAGTAATAAGTATTTTGAAAAGTGAAGAAGTAAAGTAAGAAAAGTAAATCTAATGATAAGTTTTCGTAGCAAGCATTAAAATATAAGTTAGAATATGCAAACGTGAGCAATAATATAACAATTACGAATCTGTATTCAGTTTGTCAAGATATGCTTGTAGATGAAAGTTAGCATTTAGAAAAGTGAAGAAGTAAAGTAAGAAAAGAAGATAGAATTATAGTTTTAAAGAGTATGCTTTGAGAAGTAATAAGTATTTTGAAAAGTGAAGAAGTAAAGTAAGAAAAGAAGATAGAATTATAGTTTTAAAGAGTATGCTTTGAGAAGTAATAAGTATTTTGAAAAGTGAAGAAGTAAAGTAAGAAAAGAAGATAGAATTATAGTTTTAAAGAGTATGCTTTGAGAAGTAATAAGTATTTTGAAAAGTGAAGAAGTAAAGTAAGAAAAGAAGATAGAATTATAGTTTTAAAGAGTATGCTTTGAGAAGTAATAAGTATTTTGAAAAGTGAAGAAGTAAAGTAAGAAAAGTAAATCTAATGATAAGTTTTCGTAGCAAGCATTAAAATATAAGTTAGAATATGCAAACGTGAGCAAATAATATAACAATTACGAATCTGTATTCAGTTTGTCAAGATATGCTTGTAGATGAAAGTTAGCATTTAGAAAAGTGAAGAAGTAAAGTAAGAAAAGAAGATAGAATTATAGTTTTAAAGAGTATGCTTTGAGAAGTAATAAGTATTTTGAAAAGTGAAGAAGTAAAGTAAGAAAAGTAAATCTAATGATAAGTTTTCGTAGCAAGCATTAAAATATAAGTTAGAATATGCAAACGTGAGCAAATAATATAACAATTACGAATCTGTATTCAGTTTGTCAAGATATGCTTGTAGATGAAAGTTAGCATTTAGAAAAGTGAAGAAGTAAAGTAAGAAAAGAAGATAGAATTATAGTTTTAAAGAGTATGCTTTGAGAAGTAATAAGTATTTTGAAAAGTGAAGAAGTAAAGTAAGAAAAGAAGATAGAATTATAGTTTTAAAGAGTATGCTTTGAGAAGTAATAAGTATTTTGAAAAGTGAAGAAGTAAAGTAAGAAAAGAAGATAGAATTATAGTTTTAAAGAGTATGCTTTGAGAAGTAATAAGTATTTTGAAAAGTGAAGAAGTAAAGTAAGAAAAGAAGATAGAATTATAGTTTTAAAGAGTATGCTTTGAGAAGTAATAAGTATTTTGAAAAGTGAAGAAGTAAAGTAAGAAAAGTAAATCTAATGATAAGTTTTCGTAGCAAGCATTAAAATATAAGTTAGAATATGCAAACGTGAGCAAATAATATAACAATTACGAATCTGTATTCAGTTTGTCAAGATATGCTTGTAGATGAAAGTTAGCATTTAGAAAAGTGAAGAAGTAAAGTAAGAAAAGAAGATAGAATTATAGTTTTAAAGAGTATGCTTTGAGAAGTAATAAGTATTTTGAAAAGTGAAGAAGTAAAGTAAGAAAAGTAAATCTAATGATAAGTTTTCGTAGCAAGCATTAAAATATAAGTTAGAATATGCAAACGTGAGCAAATAATATAACAATTACGAATCTGTATTCAGTTTGTCAAGATATGCTTGTAGATGAAAGTTAGCATTTAGAAAAGTGAAGAAGTAAAGTAAGAAAAGAAGATAGAATTATAGTTTTAAAGAGTATGCTTTGAGAAGTAATAAGTATTTTGAAAAGTGAAGAAGTAAAGTAAGAAAAGAAGATAGAATTATAGTTTTAAAGAGTATGCTTTGAGAAGTAATAAGTATTTTGAAAAGTGAAGAAGTAAAGTAAGAAAAGAAGATAGAATTATAGTTTTAAAGAGTATGCTTTGAGAAGTAATAAGTATTTTGAAAAGTGAAGAAGTAAAGTAAGAAAAGAAGATAGAATTATAGTTTTAAAGAGTATGCTTTGAGAAGTAATAAGTATTTTGAAAAGTGAAGAAGTAAAGTAAGAAAAGTAAATCTAATGATAAGTTTTCGTAGCAAGCATTAAAATATAAGTTAGAATATGCAAACGTGAGCAAATAATATAACAATTACGAATCTGTATTCAGTTTGTCAAGATATGCTTGTAGATGAAAGTTAGCATTTAGAAAAGTGAAGAAGTAAAGTAAGAAAAGAAGATAGAATTATAGTTTTAAAGAGTATGCTTTGAGAAGTAATAAGTATTTTGAAAAGTGAAGAAGTAAAGTAAGAAAAGAAGATAGAATTATAGTTTTAAAGAGTATGCTTTGAGAAGTAATAAGTATTTTGAAAAGTGAAGAAGTAAAGTAAGAAAAGAAGATAGAATTATAGTTTTAAAGAGTATGCTTTGAGAAGTAATAAGTATTTTGAAAAGTGAAGAAGTAAAGTAAGAAAAGAAGATAGAATTATAGTTTTAAAGAGTATGCTTTGAGAAGTAATAAGTATTTTGAAAAGTGAAGAAGTAAAGTAAGAAAAGTAAATCTAATGATAAGTTTTCGTAGCAAGCATTAAAATATAAGTTAGAATATGCAAACGTGAGCAAATAATATAACAATTACGAATCTGTATTCAGTTTGTCAAGATATGCTTGTAGATGAAAGTTAGCATTTAGAAAAGTGAAGAAGTAAAGTAAGAAAAGAAGATAGAATTATAGTTTTAAAGAGTATGCTTTGAGAAGTAATAAGTATTTTGAAAAGTGAAGAAGTAAAGTAAGAAAAGAAGATAGAATTATAGTTTTAAAGAGTATGCTTTGAGAAGTAATAAGTATTTTGAAAAGTGAAGAAGTAAAGTAAGAAAAGAAGATAGAATTATAGTTTTAAAGAGTATGCTTTGAGAAGTAATAAGTATTTTGAAAAGTGAAGAAGTAAAGTAAGAAAAGAAGATAGAATTATAGTTTTAAAGAGTATGCTTTGAGAAGTAATAAGTATTTTGAAAAGTGAAGAAGTAAAGTAAGAAAAGAAGATAGAATTATAGTTTTAAAGAGTATGCTTTGAGAAGTAATAAGTATTTTGAAAAGTGAAGAAGTAAAGTAAGAAAAGAAGATAGAATTATAGTTTTAAAGAGTATGCTTTGAGAAGTAATAAGTATTTTGAAAGTGAAGAAGTAAAGTAAGAAAAGTAAATCTAATGATAAGTTTTCGTAGCAAGCATTAAAATATAAGTTAGAATATGCAAACGTGAGCAAATAATATAACAATTACGAATCTGTATTCAGTTTGTCAAGATATGCTTGTAGATGAAAGTTAGCATTTAGAAAAGTGAAGAAGTAAAGTAAGAAAAGAAGATAGAATTATAGTTTTAAAGAGTATGCTTTGAGAAGTAATAAGTATTTTGAAAAGTGAAGAAGTAAAGTAAGAAAAGTAAATCTAATGATAAGTTTTCGTAGCAAGCATTAAAATATAAGTTAGAATATGCAAACGTGAGCAAATAATATAACAATTACGAATCTGTATTCAGTTTGTCAAGATATGCTTGTAGATGAAAGTTAGCATTTAGAAAAGTGAAGAAGTAAAGTAAGAAAAGAAGATAGAATTATAGTTTTAAAGAGTATGCTTTGAGAAGTAATAAGTATTTTGAAAAGTGAAGAAGTAAAGTAAGAAAAGAAGATAGAATTATAGTTTTAAAGAGTATGCTTTGAGAAGTAATAAGTATTTTGAAAAGTGAAGAAGTAAAGTAAGAAAAGAAGATAGAATTATAGTTTTAAAGAGTATGCTTTGAGAAGTAATAAGTATTTTGAAAAGTGAAGAAGTAAAGTAAGAAAAGAAGATAGAATTATAGTTTTAAAGAGTATGCTTTGAGAAGTAATAAGTATTTTGAAAAGTGAAGAAGTAAAGTAAGAAAAGTAAATCTAATGATAAGTTTTCGTAGCAAGCATTAAAATATAAGTTAGAATATGCAAACGTGAGCAAATAATATAACAATTACGAATCTGTATTCAGTTTGTCAAGATATGCTTGTAGATGAAAGTTAGCATTTAGAAAAGTGAAGAAGTAAAGTAAGAAAAGAAGATAGAATTATAGTTTTAAAGAGTATGCTTTGAGAAGTAATAAGTATTTTGAAAAGTGAAGAAGTAAAGTAAGAAAAGTAAATCTAATGATAAGTTTTCGTAGCAAGCATTAAAATATAAGTTAGAATATGCAAACGTGAGCAAATAATATAACAATTACGAATCTGTATTCAGTTTGTCAAGATATGCTTGTAGATGAAAGTTAGCATTTAGAAAAGTGAAGAAGTAAAGTAAGAAAAGAAGATAGAATTATAGTTTTAAAGAGTATGCTTTGAGAAGTAATAAGTATTTTGAAAAGTGAAGAAGTAAAGTAAGAAAAGTAAATCTAATGATAAGTTTTCGTAGCAAGCATTAAAATATAAGTTAGAATATGCAAACGTGAGCAAATAATATAACAATTACGAATCTGTATTCAGTTTGTCAAGATATGCTTGTAGATGAAAGTTAGCATTTAGAAAAGTGAAGAAGTAAAGTAAGAAAAGAAGATAGAATTATAGTTTTAAAGAGTATGCTTTGAGAAGTAATAAGTATTTTGAAAAGTGAAGAAGTAAAGTAAGAAAAGAAGATAGAATTATAGTTTTAAAGAGTATGCTTTGAGAAGTAATAAGTATTTTGAAAAGTGAAGAAGTAAAGTAAGAAAAGAAGATAGAATTATAGTTTTAAAGAGTATGCTTTGAGAAGTAATAAGTATTTTGAAAAGTGAAGAAGTAAAGTAAGAAAAGAAGATAGAATTATAGTTTTAAAGAGTATGCTTTGAGAAGTAATAAGTATTTTGAAAAGTGAAGAAGTAAAGTAAGAAAAGTAAATCTAATGATAAGTTTTCGTAGCAAGCATTAAAATATAAGTTAGAATATGCAAACGTGAGCAAATAATATAACAATTACGAATCTGTATTCAGTTTGTCAAGATATGCTTGTAGATGAAAGTTAGCATTTAGAAAAGTGAAGAAGTAAAGTAAGAAAAGAAGATAGAATTATAGTTTTAAAGAGTATGCTTTGAGAAGTAATAAGTATTTTGAAAAGTGAAGAAGTAAAGTAAGAAAAGAAGATAGAATTATAGTTTTAAAGAGTATGCTTTGAGAAGTAATAAGTATTTTGAAAAGTGAAGAAGTAAAGTAAGAAAAGAAGATAGAATTATAGTTTTAAAGAGTATGCTTTGAGAAGTAATAAGTATTTTGAAAAGTGAAGAAGTAAAGTAAGAAAAGAAGATAGAATTATAGTTTTAAAGAGTATGCTTTGAGAAGTAATAAGTATTTGAAAAGTGAAGAAGTAAAGTAAGAAAAGTAAATCTAATGATAAGTTTTCGTAGCAAGCATTAAAATATAAGTTAGAATATGCAAACGTGAGCAAATAATATAACAATTACGAATCTGTATTCAGTTTGTCAAGATATGCTTGTAGATGAAAGTTAGCATTTAGAAAAGTGAAGAAGTAAAGTAAGAAAAGAAGATAGAATTATAGTTTTAAAGAGTATGCTTTGAGAAGTAATAAGTATTTTGAAAAGTGAAGAAGTAAAGTAAGAAAAGTAAATCTAATGATAAGTTTTCGTAGCAAGCATTAAAATATAAGTTAGAATATGCAAACGTGAGCAAATAATATAACAATTACGAATCTGTATTCAGTTTGTCAAGATATGCTTGTAGATGAAAGTTAGCATTTAGAAAAGTGAAGAAGTAAAGTAAGAAAAGAAGATAGAATTATAGTTTTAAAGAGTATGCTTTGAGAAGTAATAAGTATTTTGAAAAGTGAAGAAGTAAAGTAAGAAAAGAAGATAGAATTATAGTTTTAAAGAGTATGCTTTGAGAAGTAATAAGTTTTTGCAAAAACTTATTACTTCTCAAAGCATACTCTTTAAAACTATAATTCTATCTTCTTTTCTTACTTTACTTCTTCACTTTTCAAAATACTTATTACTTCTCAAGCATACTCTTTAAAACTATAATTCTATCTTCTTTTCTTACTTTACTTCTTCACTTTTCTAAATGCTAACTTTCATCTACAAGCATATCTTGACAAACTGAATACAGATTCGTAATTGTTATATTATTTGCTCACGTTTGCATATTCTAACTTATATTTTAATGCTTGCTACGAAAACTTATCATTAGATTTACTTTTCTTACTTTACTTCTTCACTTTTCAAAATACTTATTACTTCTCAAAGCATACTCTTTAAAACTATAATTCTATCTTCTTTTCTTACTTTACTTCTTCACTTTTCTAAATGCTAACTTTCATCTACAAGCATATCTTGACAAACTGAATACAGATTCGTAATTGTTATATTATTTGCTCACGTTTGCATATTCTAACTTATATTTTAATGCTTGCTACGAAAACTTATCATTAGATTTACTTTTCTTACTTTACTTCTTCACTTTTCAAAATACTTATTACTTCTCAAAGCATACTCTTTAAAACTATAATTCTATCTTCTTTTCTTACTTTACTTCTTCACTTTTCAAAATACTTATTACTTCTCAAAGCATACTCTTTAAAACTATAATTCTATCTTCTTTTCTTACTTTACTTCTTCACTTTTCAAAATACTTATTACTTCTCAAAGCATACTCTTTAAAACTATAATTCTATCTTCTTTTCTTACTTTACTTCTTCACTTTTCAAAATACTTATTACTTCTCAAAGCATACTCTTTAAAACTATAATTCTATCTTCTTTTCTTACTTTACTTCTTCACTTTTCTAAATGCTAACTTTCATCTACAAGCATATCTTGACAAACTGAATACAGATTCGTAATTGTTATATTATTTGCTCACGTTTGCATATTCTAACTTATATTTTAATGCTTGCTACGAAAACTTATCATTAGATTTACTTTTCTTACTTTACTTCTTCACTTTTCAAAATACTTATTACTTCTCAAAGCATACTCTTTAAAACTATAATTCTATCTTCTTTTCTTACTTTACTTCTTCACTTTTCAAAATACTTATTACTTCTCAAAGCATACTCTTTAAAACTATAATTCTATCTTCTTTTCTTACTTTACTTCTTCACTTTTCAAAATACTTATTACTTCTCAAAGCATACTCTTTAAAACTATAATTCTATCTTCTTTTCTTACTTTACTTCTTCACTTTTCAAAATACTTATTACTTCTCAAAGCATACTCTTTAAAACTATAATTCTATCTTCTTTTCTTACTTTACTTCTTCACTTTTCTAAATGCTAACTTTCATCTACAAGCATATCTTGACAAACTGAATACAGATTCGTAATTGTTATATTATTTGCTCACGTTTGCATATTCTAACTTATATTTTAATGCTTGCTACGAAAACTTATCATTAGATTTACTTTTCTTACTTTACTTCTTCACTTTTCAAAATACTTATTACTTCTCAAAGCATACTCTTTAAAACTATAATTCTATCTTCTTTTCTTACTTTACTTCTTCACTTTTCTAAATGCTAACTTTCATCTACAAGCATATCTTGACAAACTGAATACAGATTCGTAATTGTTATATTATTTGCTCACGTTTGCATATTCTAACTTATATTTTAATGCTTGCTACGAAAACTTATCATTAGATTTACTTTTCTTACTTTACTTCTTCACTTTTCAAAATACTTATTACTTCTCAAAGCATACTCTTTAAAACTATAATTCTATCTTCTTTTCTTACTTTACTTCTTCACTTTTCTAAATGCTAACTTTCATCTACAAGCATATCTTGACAAACTGAATACAGATTCGTAATTGTTATATTATTTGCTCACGTTTGCATATTCTAACTTATATTTTAATGCTTGCTACGAAAACTTATCATTAGATTTACTTTTCTTACTTTACTTCTTCACTTTTCAAAATACTTATTACTTCTCAAAGCATACTCTTTAAAACTATAATTCTATCTTCTTTTCTTACTTTACTTCTTCACTTTTCAAAATACTTATTACTTCTCAAAGCATACTCTTTAAAACTATAATTCTATCTTCTTTTCTTACTTTACTTCTTCACTTTTCAAAATACTTATTACTTCTCAAAGCATACTCTTTAAAACTATAATTCTATCTTCTTTTCTTACTTTACTTCTTCACTTTTCAAAATACTTATTACTTCTCAAAGCATACTCTTTAAAACTATAATTCTATCTTCTTTTCTTACTTTACTTCTTCACTTTTCTAAATGCTAACTTTCATCTACAAGCATATCTTGACAAACTGAATACAGATTCGTAATTGTTATATTATTTGCTCACGTTTGCATATTCTAACTTATATTTTAATGCTTGCTACGAAAACTTATCATTAGATTTACTTTTCTTACTTTACTTCTTCACTTTTCAAAATACTTATTACTTCTCAAAGCATACTCTTTAAAACTATAATTCTATCTTCTTTTCTTACTTTACTTCTTCACTTTTCTAAATGCTAACTTTCATCTACAAGCATATCTTGACAAACTGAATACAGATTCGTAATTGTTATATTATTTGCTCACGTTTGCATATTCTAACTTATATTTTAATGCTTGCTACGAAAACTTATCATTAGATTTACTTTTCTTACTTTACTTCTTCACTTTTCAAAATACTTATTACTTCTCAAAGCATACTCTTTAAAACTATAATTCTATCTTCTTTTCTTACTTACTTCTTCACTTTTCAAAATACTTATTACTTCTCAAAGCATACTCTTTAAAACTATAATTCTATCTTCTTTTCTTACTTTACTTCTTCACTTTTCAAAATACTTATTACTTCTCAAAGCATACTCTTTAAAACTATAATTCTATCTTCTTTTCTTACTTTACTTCTTCACTTTTCAAAATACTTATTACTTCTCAAAGCATACTCTTTAAAACTATAATTCTATCTTCTTTTCTTACTTTACTTCTTCACTTTCAAAATACTTATTACTTCTCAAAGCATACTCTTTAAAACTATAATTCTATCTTCTTTTCTTACTTTACTTCTTCACTTTTCAAAATACTTATTACTTCTCAAAGCATACTCTTTAAAACTATAATTCTATCTTCTTTTCTTACTTTACTTCTTCACTTTTCTAAATGCTAACTTTCATCTACAAGCATATCTTGACAAACTGAATACAGATTCGTAATTGTTATATTATTTGCTCACGTTTGCATATTCTAACTTATATTTTAATGCTTGCTACGAAAACTTATCATTAGATTTACTTTTCTTACTTTACTTCTTCACTTTTCAAAATACTTATTACTTCTCAAAGCATACTCTTTAAAACTATAATTCTATCTTCTTTTCTTACTTTACTTCTTCACTTTTCAAAATACTTATTACTTCTCAAAGCATACTCTTTAAAACTATAATTCTATCTTCTTTTCTTACTTTACTTCTTCACTTTTCAAAATACTTATTACTTCTCAAAGCATACTCTTTAAAACTATAATTCTATCTTCTTTTCTTACTTTACTTCTTCACTTTTCAAAATACTTATTACTTCTCAAAGCATACTCTTTAAAACTATAATTCTATCTTCTTTTCTTACTTTACTTCTTCACTTTTCTAAATGCTAACTTTCATCTACAAGCATATCTTGACAAACTGAATACAGATTCGTAATTGTTATATTATTTGCTCACGTTTGCATATTCTAACTTATATTTTAATGCTTGCTACGAAAACTTATCATTAGATTTACTTTTCTTACTTTACTTCTTCACTTTTCAAAATACTTATTACTTCTCAAAGCATACTCTTTAAAACTATAATTCTATCTTCTTTTTCTTACTTTACTTCTTCACTTTTCAAAATACTTATTACTTCTCAAAGCATACTCTTTAAAACTATAATTCTATCTTCTTTTCTTACTTTACTTCTTCACTTTTCAAAATACTTATTACTTCTCAAAGCATACTCTTTAAAACTATAATTCTATCTTCTTTTCTTACTTTACTTCTTCACTTTTCAAAATACTTATTACTTCTCAAAGCATACTCTTTAAAACTATAATTCTATCTTCTTTTCTTACTTTACTTCTTCACTTTTCTAAATGCTAACTTTCATCTACAAGCATATCTTGACAAACTGAATACAGATTCGTAATTGTTATATTATTTGCTCACGTTTGCATATTCTAACTTATATTTTAATGCTTGCTACGAAAACTTATCATTAGATTTACTTTTCTTACTTTACTTCTTCACTTTTCAAAATACTTATTACTTCTCAAAGCATACTCTTTAAAACTATAATTCTATCTTCTTTTCTTACTTTACTTCTTCACTTTTCTAAATGCTAACTTTCATCTACAAGCATATCTTGACAAACTGAATACAGATTCGTAATTGTTATATTATTTGCTCACGTTTGCATATTCTAACTTATATTTTAATGCTTGCTACGAAAACTTATCATTAGATTTACTTTTCTTACTTACTTCTTCACTTTTCAAAATACTTATTACTTCTCAAAGCATACTCTTTAAAACTATAATTCTATCTTCTTTTCTTACTTTACTTCTTCACTTTTCAAAATACTTATTACTTCTCAAAGCATACTCTTTAAAACTATAATTCTATCTTCTTTTCTTACTTTACTTCTTCACTTTTCAAAATACTTATTACTTCTCAAAGCATACTCTTTAAAACTATAATTCTATCTTCTTTTCTTACTTTACTTCTTCACTTTTCAAAATACTTATTACTTCTCAAAGCATACTCTTTAAAACTATAATTCTATCTTCTTTTCTTACTTTACTTCTTCACTTTTCTAAATGCTAACTTTCATCTACAAGCATATCTTGACAAACTGAATACAGATTCGTAATTGTTATATTATTTGCTCACGTTTGCATATTCTAACTTATATTTTAATGCTTGCTACGAAAACTTATCATTAGATTTACTTTTCTTACTTTACTTCTTCACTTTTCAAAATACTTATTACTTCTCAAAGCATACTCTTTAAAACTATAATTCTATCTTCTTTTCTTACTTTACTTCTTCACTTTTCTAAATGCTAACTTTCATCTACAAGCATATCTTGACAAACTGAATACAGATTCGTAATTGTTATATTATTTGCTCACGTTTGCATATTCTAACTTATATTTTAATGCTTGCTACGAAAACTTATCATTAGATTTACTTTTCTTACTTTACTTCTTCACTTTTCAAAATACTTATTACTTCTCAAAGCATACTCTTTAAAACTATAATTCTATCTTCTTTTCTTACTTTACTTCTTCACTTTTCAAAATACTTATTACTTCTCAAAGCATACTCTTTAAAACTATAATTCTATCTTCTTTTCTTACTTTACTTCTTCACTTTTCAAATACTTATTACTTCTCAAAGCATACTCTTTAAAACTATAATTCTATCTTCTTTTCTTACTTTACTTCTTCACTTTTCAAAATACTTATTACTTCTCAAAGCATACTCTTTAAAACTATAATTCTATCTTCTTTTCTTACTTTACTTCTTCACTTTTCTAAATGCTAACTTTCATCTACAAGCATATCTTGACAAACTGAATACAGATTCGTAATTGTTATATTATTTGCTCACGTTTGCATATTCTAACTTATATTTTAATGCTTGCTACGAAAACTTATCATTAGATTTACTTTTCTTACTTTACTTCTTCACTTTTCAAAATACTTATTACTTCTCAAAGCATACTCTTTAAAACTATAATTCTATCTTCTTTTCTTACTTTACTTCTTCACTTTTCAAAATACTTATTACTTCTCAAAGCATACTCTTTAAAACTATAATTCTATCTTCTTTTCTTACTTTACTTCTTCACTTTTCAAAATACTTATTACTTCTCAAAGCATACTCTTTAAAACTATAATTCTATCTTCTTTTCTTACTTTACTTCTTCACTTTTCAAAATACTTATTACTTCTCAAAGCATACTCTTTAAAACTATAATTCTATCTTCTTTTCTTACTTTACTTCTTCACTTTTCTAAATGCTAACTTTCATCTACAAGCATATCTTGACAAACTGAATACAGATTCGTAATTGTTATATTATTTGCTCACGTTTGCATATTCTAACTTATATTTTAATGCTTGCTACGAAAACTTATCATTAGATTTACTTTTCTTACTTTACTTCTTCACTTTTCAAAATACTTATTACTTCTCAAAGCATACTCTTTAAACTATAATTCTATCTTCTTTTCTTACTTTACTTCTTCACTTTTCTAAATGCTAACTTTCATCTACAAGCATATCTTGACAAACTGAATACAGATTCGTAATTGTTATATTATTTGCTCACGTTTGCATATTCTAACTTATATTTTAATGCTTGCTACGAAAACTTATCATTAGATTTACTTTTCTTACTTTACTTCTTCACTTTTCAAAATACTTATTACTTCTCAAAGCATACTCTTTAAAACTATAATTCTATCTTCTTTTCTTACTTTACTTCTTCACTTTTCAAAATACTTATTACTTCTCAAAGCATACTCTTTAAAACTATAATTCTATCTTCTTTTCTTACTTTACTTCTTCACTTTTCAAAATACTTATTACTTCTCAAAGCATACTCTTTAAAACTATAATTCTATCTTCTTTTCTTACTTTACTTCTTCACTTTTCAAAATACTTATTACTTCTCAAAGCATACTCTTTAAAACTATAATTCTATCTTCTTTTCTTACTTTACTTCTTCACTTTTCTAAATGCTAACTTTCATCTACAAGCATATCTTGACAAACTGAATACAGATTCGTAATTGTTATATTATTTGCTCACGTTTGCATATTCTAACTTATATTTTAATGCTTGCTACGAAAACTTATCATTAGATTTACTTTTCTTACTTTACTTCTTCACTTTTCAAAATACTTATTACTTCTCAAAGCATACTCTTTAAAACTATAATTCTATCTTCTTTTCTTACTTTACTTCTTCACTTTTCAAAATACTTATTACTTCTCAAAGCATACTCTTTAAAACTATAATTCTATCTTCTTTTCTTACTTTACTTCTTCACTTTTCAAAATACTTATTACTTCTCAAAGCATACTCTTTAAAACTATAATTCTATCTTCTTTTCTTACTTTACTTCTTCACTTTTCAAAATACTTATTACTTCTCAAAGCATACTCTTTAAAACTATAATTCTATCTTCTTTTCTTACTTTACTTCTTCACTTTTCTAAATGCTAACTTTCATCTACAAGCATATCTTGACAAACTGAATACAGATTCGTAATTGTTATATTATTTGCTCACGTTTGCATATTCTAACTTATATTTTAATGCTTGCTACGAAAACTTATCATTAGATTTACTTTTCTTACTTTACTTCTTCACTTTTCAAAATACTTATTACTTCTCAAAGCATACTCTTTAAAACTATAATTCTATCTTCTTTTCTTACTTTACTTCTTCACTTTTCTAAATGCTAACTTTCATCTACAAGCATATCTTGACAAACTGAATACAGATTCGTAATTGTTATATTATTTGCTCACGTTTGCATATTCTAACTTATATTTTAATGCTTGCTACGAAAACTTATCATTAGATTTACTTTTCTTACTTTACTTCTTCACTTTTCAAAATACTTATTACTTCTCAAAGCATACTCTTTAAAACTATAATTCTATCTTCTTTTCTTACTTTACTTCTTCACTTTTCAAAATACTTATTACTTCTCAAAGCATACTCTTTAAAACTATAATTCTATCTTCTTTTCTTACTTTACTTCTTCACTTTTCAAAATACTTATTACTTCTCAAAGCATACTCTTTAAAACTATAATTCTATCTTCTTTTCTTACTTTACTTCTTCACTTTTCAAAATACTTATTACTTCTCAAAGCATACTCTTTAAAACTATAATTCTATCTTCTTTTCTTACTTTACTTCTTCACTTTTCTAAATGCTAACTTTCATCTACAAGCATATCTTGACAAACTGAATACAGATTCGTAATTGTTATATTATTTGCTCACGTTTGCATATTCTAACTTATATTTTAATGCTTGCTACGAAAACTTATCATTAGATTTACTTTTCTTACTTTACTTCTTCACTTTTCAAAATACTTATTACTTCTCAAAGCATACTCTTTAAAACTATAATTCTATCTTCTTTTCTTACTTTACTTCTTCACTTTTCTAAATGCTAACTTTCATCTACAAGCATATCTTGACAAACTGAATACAGATTCGTAATTGTTATATTATTTGCTCACGTTTGCATATTCTAACTTATATTTTAATGCTTGCTACGAAAACTTATCATTAGATTTACTTTTCTTACTTTACTTCTTCACTTTTCAAAATACTTATTACTTCTCAAAGCATACTCTTTAAAACTATAATTCTATCTTCTTTTCTTACTTTACTTCTTCACTTTTCTAAATGCTAACTTTCATCTACAAGCATATCTTGACAAACTGAATACAGATTCGTAATTGTTATATTATTTGCTCACGTTTGCATATTCTAACTTATATTTTAATGCTTGCTACGAAAACTTATCATTAGATTTACTTTTCTTACTTTACTTCTTCACTTTTCAAAATACTTATTACTTCTCAAAGCATACTCTTTAAAACTATAATTCTATCTTCTTTTCTTACTTTACTTCTTCACTTTTCAAAATACTTATTACTTCTCAAAGCATACTCTTTAAAACTATAATTCTATCTTCTTTTCTTACTTTACTTCTTCACTTTTCAAAATACTTATTACTTCTCAAAGCATACTCTTTAAAACTATAATTCTATCTTCTTTTCTTACTTTACTTCTTCACTTTTCAAAATACTTATTACTTCTCAAAGCATACTCTTTAAAACTATAATTCTATCTTCTTTTCTTACTTTACTTCTTCACTTTTCTAAATGCTAACTTTCATCTACAAGCATATCTTGACAAACTGAATACAGATTCGTAATTGTTATATTATTTGCTCACGTTTGCATATTCTAACTTATATTTTAATGCTTGCTACGAAAACTTATCATTAGATTTACTTTTCTTACTTTACTTCTTCACTTTTCAAAATACTTATTACTTCTCAAAGCATACTCTTTAAAACTATAATTCTATCTTCTTTTCTTACTTTACTTCTTCACTTTTCTAAATGCTAACTTTCATCTACAAGCATATCTTGACAAACTGAATACAGATTCGTAATTGTTATATTATTTGCTCACGTTTGCATATTCTAACTTATATTTTAATGCTTGCTACGAAAACTTATCATTAGATTTACTTTTCTTACTTTACTTCTTCACTTTTCAAAATACTTATTACTTCTCAAAGCATACTCTTTAAAACTATAATTCTATCTTCTTTTCTTACTTTACTTCTTCACTTTTCAAAATACTTATTACTTCTCAAAGCATACTCTTTAAAACTATAATTCTATCTTCTTTTCTTACTTTACTTCTTCACTTTTCAAAATACTTATTACTTCTCAAAGCATACTCTTTAAAACTATAATTCTATCTTCTTTTCTTACTTTACTTCTTCACTTTTCAAAATACTTATTACTTCTCAAAGCATACTCTTTAAAACTATAATTCTATCTTCTTTTCTTACTTTACTTCTTCACTTTTCTAAATGCTAACTTTCATCTACAAGCATATCTTGACAAACTGAATACAGATTCGTAATTGTTATATTATTTGCTCACGTTTGCATATTCTAACTTATATTTTAATGCTTGCTACGAAAACTTATCATTAGATTTACTTTTCTTACTTTACTTCTTCACTTTTCAAAATACTTATTACTTCTCAAAGCATACTCTTTTAAAACTATAATTCTATCTTCTTTTCTTACTTTACTTCTTCACTTTTCTAAATGCTAACTTTCATCTACAAGCATATCTTGACAAACTGAATACAGATTCGTAATTGTTATATTATTTGCTCACGTTTGCATATTCTAACTTATATTTTAATGCTTGCTACGAAAACTTATCATTAGATTTACTTTTCTTACTTTACTTCTTCACTTTTCAAAATACTTATTACTTCTCAAAGCATACTCTTTAAAACTATAATTCTATCTTCTTTTCTTACTTTACTTCTTCACTTTTCAAAATACTTATTACTTCTCAAAGCATACTCTTTAAAACTATAATTCTATCTTCTTTTCTTACTTTACTTCTTCACTTTTCAAAATACTTATTACTTCTCAAAGCATACTCTTTAAAACTATAATTCTATCTTCTTTTCTTACTTTACTTCTTCACTTTTCAAAATACTTATTACTTCTCAAAGCATACTCTTTAAAACTATAATTCTATCTTCTTTTCTTACTTTACTTCTTCACTTTTCTAAATGCTAACTTTCATCTACAAGCATATCTTGACAAACTGAATACAGATTCGTAATTGTTATATTATTTGCTCACGTTTGCATATTCTAACTTATATTTTAATGCTTGCTACGAAAACTTATCATTAGATTTACTTTTCTTACTTTACTTCTTCACTTTTCAAAATACTTATTACTTCTCAAAGCATACTCTTTAAAACTATAATTCTATCTTCTTTTTCTTACTTTACTTCTTCACTTTTCTAAATGCTAACTTTCATCTACAAGCATATCTTGACAAACTGAATACAGATTCGTAATTGTTATATTATTTGCTCACGTTTGCATATTCTAACTTATATTTTAATGCTTGCTACGAAAACTTATCATTAGATTTACTTTTCTTACTTTACTTCTTCACTTTTCAAAATACTTATTACTTCTCAAAGCATACTCTTTAAAACTATAATTCTATCTTCTTTTCTTACTTTACTTCTTCACTTTTCAAAATACTTATTACTTCTCAAAGCATACTCTTTAAAACTATAATTCTATCTTCTTTTCTTACTTTACTTCTTCACTTTTCAAAATACTTATTACTTCTCAAAGCATACTCTTTAAAACTATAATTCTATCTTCTTTTCTTACTTTACTTCTTCACTTTTCAAAATACTTATTACTTCTCAAAGCATACTCTTTAAAACTATAATTCTATCTTCTTTTCTTACTTTACTTCTTCACTTTTCTAAATGCTAACTTTCATCTACAAGCATATCTTGACAAACTGAATACAGATTCGTAATTGTTATATTATTTGCTCACGTTTGCATATTCTAACTTATATTTTAATGCTTGCTACGAAAACTTATCATTAGATTTACTTTTCTTACTTTACTTCTTCACTTTTCAAAATACTTATTACTTCTCAAAGCATACTCTTTAAAACTATAATTCTATCTTCTTTTCTTACTTTACTTCTTCACTTTTCAAAATACTTATTACTTCTCAAAGCATACTCTTTAAAACTATAATTCTATCTTCTTTTCTTAC
>CAMPDV010004510.1:0-32053 GCA_946699065.1 Loxodes magnus
GTGTAATTTTTAAAGTAAAAAAACATTGTTTTTGATATGTTTTGGAAGTTGAATACGAAATTTTAATACCAGAGTGAGTTAACAATGTATGAAAAATAGTTGTGTAATTTTTAAAGTAAAAAAAAACATTGTTTTATAAGTGTTTTGGAAGTTGAATACGAAATTTTAATACCAGAGTGAGTTAACAATGTATGAAAAATAGTTGTGTAATTTTTAAAGTAAAAAAAACATTGTTTTATAAGTGTTTTGGAAGTTGAATACGAAATTTTAATACCAGAGTGAGTTAACAATGTATGAAAAATAGTTGTGTAATTTTTAAAGTAAAAAAAAACATTGTTTTATAAGTGTTTTGGAAGTTGAATACGAAATTTTAATACCAGAGTGAGTTAACAATGTATGAAAAATAGTTGTGTAATTTTTAAAGTAAAAAAAAAACATTGTTTTATAAGTGTTTTGGAAGTTGAATACGAAATTTTAATACCAGAGTGAGTTAACAATGTATGAAAAATAGTTGTGTAATTTTTAAAGTAAAAAAAAACATTGTTTTATAAGTGTTTTGGAAGTTGAATACGAAATTTTAATACCAGAGTGAGTTAACAATGTATGAAAAATAGTTGTGTAATTTTTAAAGTAAAAAAAAACATTGTTTTATAAGTGTTTTGGAAGTTGAATACGAAATTTTAATACCAGAGTGAGTTAACAATGTATGAAAAATAGTTGTGTAATTTTTAAAGTAAAAAAAAACATTGTTTTTGATATGTTATGGAAGTTGAATACGAAATTTTAATACCAGAGTGAGTTAACAATGTATGAAAAATAGTTGTGTAATTTTTAAAGTAAAAAAAAACATTGTTTTTGATATGTTATGGAAGTTGAATACGAAATTTTAATACCAGAGTGAGTTAACAATGTATGAAAAATAGTTGTGTAATTTTTAAAGTAAAAAAAAACATTGTTTTATAAGTGTTTTGGAAGTTGAATACGAAATTTTAATACCAGAGTGAGTTAACAATGTATGAAAAATAGTTGTGTAATTTTTAAAGTAAAAAAAAAACATTGTTTTATAAGTGTTTTGGAAGTTGAATACGAAATTTTAATACCAGAGTGAGTTAACAATGTATGAAAAATAGTTGTGTAATTTTTAAAGTAAAAAAAAACATTGTTTTTGATATGTTTTGGAAGTTGAATACGAAATTTTAATACCAGAGTGAGTTAACAATGTATGAAAAATAGTTGTGTAATTTTTAAAGTAAAAAAAAACATTGTTTTTGATATGTTTTGGAAGTTGAATACGAAATTTTAATACCAGAGTGAGTTAACAATGTATGAAAAATAGTTGTGTAATTTTTAAAGTAAAAAAAAACATTGTTTTTGATATGTTTTGGAAGTTGAATACGAAATTTTAATACCAGAGTGAGTTAACAATGTATGAAAAATAGTTGTGTAATTTTTAAAGTAAAAAAAAACATTGTTTTATAAGTGTTTTGGAAGTTGAATACGAAATTTTAATACCAGAGTGAGTTAACAATGTATGAAAAATAGTTGTGTAATTTTTAAAGTAAAAAAAAACATTGTTTTTGATATGTTTTGGAAGTTGAATACGAAATTTTAATACCAGAGTGAGTTAACAATGTATGAAAAATAGTTGTGTAATTTTTAAAGTAAAAAAAAACATTGTTTTTGATATGTTATGGAAGTTGAATACGAAATTTTAATACCAGAGTGAGTTAACAATGTATGAAAAATAGTTGTGTAATTTTTAAAGTAAAAAAAAACATTGTTTTATAAGTGTTTTGGAAGTTGAATACGAAATTTTAATACCAGAGTGAGTTAACAATGTATGAAAAATAGTTGTGTAATTTTTAAAGTAAAAAAAAACATTGTTTTATAAGTGTTTTGGAAGTTGAATACGAAATTTTAATACCAGAGTGAGTTAACAATGTATGAAAAATAGTTGTGTAATTTTTAAAGTAAAAAAAAACATTGTTTTATAAGTGTTTTGGAAGTTGAATACGAAATTTTAATACCAGAGTGAGTTAACAATGTATGAAAAATAGTTGTGTAATTTTTAAAGTAAAAAAAAACATTGTTTTATAAGTGTTTTGGAAGTTGAATACGAAATTTTAATACCAGAGTGAGTTAACAATGTATGAAAAATAGTTGTGTAATTTTTAAAGTAAAAAAAAACATTGTTTTATAAGTGTTTTGGAAGTTGAATACGAAATTTTAATACCAGAGTGAGTTAACAATGTATGAAAAATAGTTGTGTAATTTTTAAAGTAAAAAAAAACATTGTTTTATAAGTGTTTTGGAAGTTGAATACGAAATTTTAATACCAGAGTGAGTTAACAATGTATGAAAAATAGTTGTGTAATTTTTAAAGTAAAAAAAAACATTGTTTTATAAGTGTTTTGGAAGTTGAATACGAAATTTTAATACCAGAGTGAGTTAACAATGTATGAAAAATAGTTGTGTAATTTTTAAAGTAAAAAAAAACATTGTTTTTGATATGTTTTGGAAGTTGAATACGAAATTTTAATACCAGAGTGAGTTAACAATGTATGAAAAATAGTTGTGTAATTTTTAAAGTAAAAAAAAACATTGTTTTTGATATGTTTTGGAAGTTGAATACGAAATTTTAATACCAGAGTGAGTTAACAATGTATGAAAAATAGTTGTGTAATTTTTAAAGTAAAAAAAAACATTGTTTTTGATATGTTTTGGAAGTTGAATACGAAATTTTAATACCAGAGTGAGTTAACAATGTATGAAAAATAGTTGTGTAATTTTTAAAGTAAAAAAAAAACATTGTTTTTGATATGTTATGGAAGTTGAATACGAAATTTTAATACCAGAGTGAGTTAACAATGTATGAAAAATAGTTGTGTAATTTTTAAAGTAAAAAAAAACATTGTTTTATAAGTGTTTTGGAAGTTGAATACGAAATTTTAATACCAGAGTGAGTTAACAATGTATGAAAAATAGTTGTGTAATTTTTAAAGTAAAAAAAAACATTGTTTTATAAGTGTTTTGGAAGTTGAATACGAAATTTTAATACCAGAGTGAGTTAACAATGTATGAAAAATAGTTGTGTAATTTTTAAAGTAAAAAAAAACATTGTTTTATAAGTGTTTTGGAAGTTGAATACGAAATTTTAATACCAGAGTGAGTTAACAATGTATGAAAAATAGTTGTGTAATTTTTAAAGTAAAAAAAAACATTGTTTTTGATATGTTTTGGAAGTTGAATACGAAATTTTAATACCAGAGTGAGTTAACAATGTATGAAAAATAGTTGTGTAATTTTTAAAGTAAAAAAAAACATTGTTTTATAAGTGTTTTGGAAGTTAAATACGAAATTTTAATACCAGAGTGAGTTAACAATGTATGAAAAATAGTTGTGTAATTTTTAAAGTAAAAAAACATTGTTTTATAAGTGTTTTGGAAGTTGAATACGAAATTTTAATACCAGAGTGAGTTAACAATGTATGAAAAATAGTTGTGTAATTTTTAAAGTAAAAAAAAACATTGTTTTTGATATGTTATGGAAGTTGAATACGAAATTTTAATACCAGAGTGAGTTAACAATGTATGAAAAATAGTTGTGTAATTTTTAAAGTAAAAAAAAACATTGTTTTATAAGTGTTTTGGAAGTTGAATACGAAATTTTAATACCAGAGTGAGTTAACAATGTATGAAAAATAGTTGTGTAATTTTTAAAGTAAAAAAAAAACATTGTTTTATAAGTGTTTTGGAAGTTGAATACGAAATTTTAATACCAGAGTGAGTTAACAATGTATGAAAAATAGTTGTGTAATTTTTAAAGTAAAAAAAAACATTGTTTTATAAGTGTTTTGGAAGTTGAATACGAAATTTTAATACCAGAGTGAGTTAACAATGTATGAAAAATAGTTGTGTAATTTTTAAAGTAAAAAAAAACATTGTTTTATAAGTGTTTTGGAAGTTGAATACGAAATTTTAATACCAGAGTGAGTTAACAATGTATGAAAAATAGTTGTGTAATTTTTAAAGTAAAAAAAAACATTGTTTTATAAGTGTTTTGGAAGTTGAATACGAAATTTTAATACCAGAGTGAGTTAACAATGTATGAAAAATAGTTGTGTAATTTTTAAAGTAAAAAAAAAACATTGTTTTATAAGTGTTTTGGAAGTTGAATACGAAATTTTAATACCAGAGTGAGTTAACAATGTATGAAAAATAGTTGTGTAATTTTTAAAGTAAAAAAACATTGTTTTTGATATGTTTTGGAAGTTGAATACGAAATTTTAATACCAGAGTGAGTTAACAATGTATGAAAAATAGTTGTGTAATTTTTAAAGTAAAAAAAAACATTGTTTTATAAGTGTTTTGGAAGTTGAATACGAAATTTTAATACCAGAGTGAGTTAACAATGTATGAAAAATAGTTGTGTAATTTTTAAAGTAAAAAAAAACATTGTTTTATAAGTGTTTTGGAAGTTGAATACGAAATTTTAATACCAGAGTGAGTTAACAATGTATGAAAAATAGTTGTGTAATTTTTAAAGTAAAAAAAAACATTGTTTTATAAGTGTTTTGGAAGTTGAATACGAAATTTTAATACCAGAGTGAGTTAACAATGTATGAAAAATAGTTGTGTAATTTTTAAAGTAAAAAAAAACATTGTTTTATAAGTGTTTTGGAAGTTGAATACGAAATTTTAATACCAGAGTGAGTTAACAATGTATGAAAAATAGTTGTGTAATTTTTAAAGTAAAAAAAAACATTGTTTTATAAGTGTTTTGGAAGTTGAATACGAAATTTTAATACCAAAGTGAGTTAACAATGTATGAAAAATAGTTGTGTAATTTTTAAAGTAAAAAAACATTGTTTTTGATATGTTTTGGAAGTTGAATACGAAATTTTAATACCAGAGTGAGTTAACAATGTATGAAAAATAGTTGTGTAATTTTTAAAGTAAAAAAAAACATTGTTTTTGATATGTTTTGGAAGTTGAATACAAAATTTTAATACCAGAGTGAGTTAACAATGTATGAAAAATAGTTGTGTAATTTTTAAAGTAAAAAAAAACATTGTTTTATAAGTGTTTTGGAAGTTGAATACGAAATTTTAATACCAGAGTGAGTTAACAATGTATGAAAAATAGTTGTGTAATTTTTAAAGTAAAAAAAAACATTGTTTTATAAGTGTTTTGGAAGTTGAATACGAAATTTTAATACCAGAGTGAGTTAACAATGTATGAAAAATAGTTGTGTAATTTTTAAAGTAAAAAAAAACATTGTTTTATAAGTGTTTTGGAAGTTGAATACGAAATTTTAATACCAGAGTGAGTTAACAATGTATGAAAAATAGTTGTGTAATTTTTAAAGTAAAAAAAAACATTGTTTTATAAGTGTTTTGGAAGTTGAATACGAAATTTTAATACCAGAGTGAGTTAACAATGTATGAAAAATAGTTGTGTAATTTTTAAAGTAAAAAAAAACATTGTTTTATAAGTGTTTTGGAAGTTGAATACGAAATTTTAATACCAGAGTGAGTTAACAATGTATGAAAAATAGTTGTGTAATTTTTAAAGTAAAAAAAAACATTGTTTTTGATATGTTTTGGAAGTTGAATACGAAATTTTAATACCAGAGTGAGTTAACAATGTATGAAAAATAGTTGTGTAATTTTTAAAGTAAAAAAAAACATTGTTTTTGATATGTTTTGGAAGTTGAATACGAAATTTTAATACCAGAGTGAGTTAACAATGTATGAAAAATAGTTGTGTAATTTTTAAAGTAAAAAAAAACATTGTTTTATAAGTGTTTTGGAAGTTGAATACGAAATTTTAATACCAGAGTGAGTTAACAATGTATGAAAAATAGTTGTGTAATTTTTAAAGTAAAAAAAAACATTGTTTTATAAGTGTTTTGGAAGTTGAATACGAAATTTTAATACCAGAGTGAGTTAACAATGTATGAAAAATAGTTGTGTAATTTTTAAAGTAAAAAAAAACATTGTTTTATAAGTGTTTTGGAAGTTGAATACGAAATTTTAATACCAGAGTGAGTTAACAATGTATGAAAAATAGTTGTGTAATTTTTAAAGTAAAAAAAAACATTGTTTTATAAGTGTTTTGGAAGTTGAATACGAAATTTTAATACCAGAGTGAGTTAACAATGTATGAAAAATAGTTGTGTAATTTTTAAAGTAAAAAAACATTGTTTTTGATATGTTTTGGAAGTTGAATACGAAATTTTAATACCAGAGTGAGTTAACAATGTATGAAAAATAGTTGTGTAATTTTTAAAGTAAAAAAAAACATTGTTTTTGATATGTTTTGGAAGTTGAATACGAAATTTTAATACCAGAGTGAGTTAACAATGTATGAAAAATAGTTGTGTAATTTTTAAAGTAAAAAAACATTGTTTTATAAGTGTTTTGGAAGTTGAATACGAAATTTTAATACCAGAGTGAGTTAACAATGTATGAAAAATAGTTGTGTAATTTTTAAAGTAAAAAAACATTGTTTTTGATATGTTTTGGAAGTTGAATACAAAATTTTAATACCAGAGTGAGTTAACAATGTATGAAAAATAGTTGTGTAATTTTTAAAGTAAAAAAACATTGTTTTATAAGTGTTTTGGAAGTTGAATACAAAATTTTAATACCAGAGTGAGTTAACAATGTATGAAAAATAGTTGTGTAATTTTTAAAGTAAAAAAAAACATTGTTTTATAAGTGTTTTGGAAGTTGAATACGAAATTTTAATACCAGAGTGAGTTAACAATGTATGAAAAATAGTTGTGTAATTTTTAAAGTAAAAAAAAACATTGTTTTATAAGTGTTTTGGAAGTTGAATACGAAATTTTAATACCAGAGTGAGTTAACAATGTATGAAAAATAGTTGTGTAATTTTTAAAGTAAAAAAAAACATTGTTTTATAAGTGTTTTGGAAGTTGAATACGAAATTTTAATACCAAAGTGAGTTAACAATGTATGAAAAATAGTTGTGTAATTTTTAAAGTAAAAAAACATTGTTTTTGATATGTTTTGGAAGTTGAATACGAAATTTTAATACCAGAGTGAGTTAACAATGTATGAAAAATAGTTGTGTAATTTTTAAAGTAAAAAAAAACATTGTTTTATAAGTGTTTTGGAAGTTGAATACGAAATTTTAATACCAGAGTGAGTTAACAATGTATGAAAAATAGTTGTGTAATTTTTAAAGTAAAAAAACATTGTTTTTGATATGTTTTGGAAGTTGAATACGAAATTTTAATACCAGAGTGAGTTAACAATGTATGAAAAATAGTTGTGTAATTTTTAAAGTAAAAAAACATTGTTTTTGATATGTTTTGGAAGTTGAATACGAAATTTTAATACCAGAGTGAGTTAACAATGTATGAAAAATAGTTGTGTAATTTTTAAAGTAAAAAAAAACATTGTTTTATAAGTGTTTTGGAAGTTGAATACGAAATTTTAATACCAGAGTGAGTTAACAATGTATGAAAAATAGTTGTGTAATTTTTAAAGTAAAAAAAAACATTGTTTTATAAGTGTTTTGGAAGTTGAATACGAAATTTTAATACCAAAGTGAGTTAACAATGTATGAAAAATAGTTGTGTAATTTTTAAAGTAAAAAAACATTGTTTTTGATATGTTTTGGAAGTTGAATACGAAATTTTAATACCAGAGTGAGTTAACAATGTATGAAAAATAGTTGTGTAATTTTTAAAGTAAAAAAACATTGTTTTTGATATGTTTTGGAAGTTGAATACGAAATTTTAATACCAGAGTGAGTTAACAATGTATGAAAAATAGTTGTGTAATTTTTAAAGTAAAAAAAAACATTGTTTTATAAGTGTTTTGGAAGTTGAATACGAAATTTTAATACCAGAGTGAGTTAACAATGTATGAAAAATAGTTGTGTAATTTTTAAAGTAAAAAAACATTGTTTTTGATATGTTTTGGAAGTTGAATACGAAATTTTAATACCAGAGTGAGTTAACAATGTATGAAAAATAGTTGTGTAATTTTTAAAGTAAAAAAAAACATTGTTTTATAAGTGTTTTGGAAGTTGAATACGAAATTTTAATACCAGAGTGAGTTAACAATGTATGAAAAATAGTTGTGTAATTTTTAAAGTAAAAAAAAACATTGTTTTATAAGTGTTTTGGAAGTTGAATACGAAATTTTAATACCAGAGTGAGTTAACAATGTATGAAAAATAGTTGTGTAATTTTTAAAGTAAAAAAAAACATTGTTTTATAAGTGTTTTGGAAGTTGAATACGAAATTTTAATACCAAAGTGAGTTAACAATGTATGAAAAATAGTTGTGTAATTTTTAAAGTAAAAAAACATTGTTTTTGATATGTTTTGGAAGTTGAATACGAAATTTTAATACCAGAGTGAGTTAACAATGTATGAAAAATAGTTGTGTAATTTTTAAAGTAAAAAAAAACATTGTTTTTGATATGTTTTGGAAGTTGAATACGAAATTTTAATACCAAAGTGAGTTAACAATGTATGAAAAATAGTTGTGTAATTTTTAAAGTAAAAAAACATTGTTTTTGATATGTTTTGGAAGTTGAATACGAAATTTTAATACCAGAGTGAGTTAACAATGTATGAAAAATAGTTGTGTAATTTTTAAAGTAAAAAAAAACATTGTTTTTGATATGTTTTGGAAGTTGAATACGAAATTTTAATACCAGAGTGAGTTAACAATGTATGAAAAATAGTTGTGTAATTTTTAAAGTAAAAAAAAACATTGTTTTATAAGTGTTTTGGAAGTTGAATACGAAATTTTAATACCAGAGTGAGTTAACAATGTATGAAAAATAGTTGTGTAATTTTTAAAGTAAAAAAAAACATTGTTTTATAAGTGTTTTGGAAGTTGAATACGAAATTTTAATACCAAAGTGAGTTAACAATGTATGAAAAATAGTTGTGTAATTTTTAAAGTAAAAAAAAACATTGTTTTTGATATGTTTTG
Source organism: Loxodes magnus (assembly GCA_946699065.1). Lineage (NCBI taxonomy): Eukaryota > Ciliophora > Karyorelictea > Loxodida > Loxodidae > Loxodes > Loxodes magnus. The sequence goes on from CAMPDV010004510.1 coordinate 8,980, forward strand.
GAAGTTGAATACGAAATTTTAATACCAGAGTGAGTTAACAATGTATGAAAAATAGTTGTGTAATTTTTAAAGTAAAAAAAAACATTGTTTTATAAGTGTTTTGGAAGTTGAATACGAAATTTTAATACCAGAGTGAGTTAACAATGTATGAAAAATAGTTGTGTAATTTTTAAAGTAAAAAAAACATTGTTTTATAAGTGTTTTGGAAGTTGAATACGAAATTTTAATACCAGAGTGAGTTAACAATGTATGAAAAATAGTTGTGTAATTTTTAAAGTAAAAAAAAACATTGTTTTATAAGTGTTTTGGAAGTTGAATACGAAATTTTAATACCAGAGTGAGTTAACAATGTATGAAAAATAGTTGTGTAATTTTTAAAGTAAAAAAACATTGTTTTTGATATGTTTTGGAAGTTGAATACGAAATTTTAATACCAGAGTGAGTTAACAATGTATGAAAAATAGTTGTGTAATTTTTAAAGTAAAAAAAAACATTGTTTTATAAGTGTTTTGGAAGTTGAATACGAAATTTTAATACCAGAGTGAGTTAACAATGTATGAAAAATAGTTGTGTAATTTTTAAAGTAAAAAAACATTGTTTTTGATATGTTTTGGAAGTTGAATACGAAATTTTAATACCAGAGTGAGTTAACAATGTATGAAAAATAGTTGTGTAATTTTTAAAGTAAAAAAAAACATTGTTTTATAAGTGTTTTGGAAGTTGAATACGAAATTTTAATACCAGAGTGAGTTAACAATGTATGAAAAATAGTTGTGTAATTTTTAAAGTAAAAAAAAACATTGTTTTATAAGTGTTTTGGAAGTTGAATACGAAATTTTAATACCAGAGTGAGTTAACAATGTATGAAAAATAGTTGTGTAATTTTTAAAGTAAAAAAAAACATTGTTTTATAAGTGTTTTGGAAGTTGAATACGAAATTTTAATACCAAAGTGAGTTAACAATGTATGAAAAATAGTTGTGTAATTTTTAAAGTAAAAAAAAACATTGTTTTATAAGTGTTTTGGAAGTTGAATACGAAATTTTAATACCAGAGTGAGTTAACAATGTATGAAAAATAGTTGTGTAATTTTTAAAGTAAAAAAAAACATTGTTTTATAAGTGTTTTGGAAGTTGAATACGAAATTTTAATACCAGAGTGAGTTAACAATGTATGAAAAATAGTTGTGTAATTTTTAAAGTAAAAAAAAACATTGTTTTATAAGTGTTTTGGAAGTTGAATACGAAATTTTAATACCAGAGTGAGTTAACAATGTATGAAAAATAGTTGTGTAATTTTTAAAGTAAAAAAACATTGTTTTTGATATGTTTTGGAAGTTGAATACGAAATTTTAATACCAGAGTGAGTTAACAATGTATGAAAAATAGTTGTGTAATTTTTAAAGTAAAAAAAAACATTGTTTTATAAGTGTTTTGGAAGTTGAATACGAAATTTTAATACCAGAGTGAGTTAACAATGTATGAAAAATAGTTGTGTAATTTTTAAAGTAAAAAAAAACATTGTTTTATAAGTGTTTTGGAAGTTGAATACGAAATTTTAATACCAGAGTGAGTTAACAATGTATGAAAAATAGTTGTGTAATTTTTAAAGTAAAAAAAAACATTGTTTTATAAGTGTTTTGGAAGTTGAATACGAAATTTTAATACCAGAGTGAGTTAACAATGTATGAAAAATAGTTGTGTAATTTTTAAAGTAAAAAAAAACATTGTTTTATAAGTGTTTTGGAAGTTGAATACGAAATTTTAATACCAGAGTGAGTTAACAATGTATGAAAAATAGTTGTGTAATTTTTAAAGTAAAAAAAAACATTGTTTTTGATATGTTTTGGAAGTTGAATACGAAATTTTAATACCAGAGTGAGTTAACAATGTATGAAAAATAGTTGTGTAATTTTTAAAGTAAAAAAAAACATTGTTTTATAAGTGTTTTGGAAGTTGAATACGAAATTTTAATACCAGAGTGAGTTAACAATGTATGAAAAATAGTTGTGTAATTTTTAAAGTAAAAAAAAACATTGTTTTATAAGTGTTTTGGAAGTTGAATACGAAATTTTAATACCAAAGTGAGTTAACAATGTATGAAAAATAGTTGTGTAATTTTTAAAGTAAAAAAAAACATTGTTTTATAAGTGTTTTGGAAGTTGAATACGAAATTTTAATACCAGAGTGAGTTAACAATGTATGAAAAATAGTTGTGTAATTTTTAAAGTAAAAAAAAACATTGTTTTATAAGTGTTTTGGAAGTTGAATACGAAATTTTAATACCAGAGTGAGTTAACAATGTATGAAAAATAGTTGTGTAATTTTTAAAGTAAAAAAAAACATTGTTTTATAAGTGTTTTGGAAGTTGAATACGAAATTTTAATACCAGAGTGAGTTAACAATGTATGAAAAATAGTTGTGTAATTTTTAAAGTAAAAAAAAACATTGTTTTATAAGTGTTTTGGAAGTTGAATACGAAATTTTAATACCAAAGTGAGTTAACAATGTATGAAAAATAGTTGTGTAATTTTTAAAGTAAAAAAACATTGTTTTTGATATGTTTTGGAAGTTGAATACGAAATTTTAATACCAGAGTGAGTTAACAATGTATGAAAAATAGTTGTGTAATTTTTAAAGTAAAAAAACATTGTTTTTGATATGTTTTGGAAGTTGAATACAAAATTTTAATACCAGAGTGAGTTAACAATGTATGAAAAATAGTTGTGTAATTTTTAAAGTAAAAAAACATTGTTTTATAAGTGTTTTGGAAGTTGAATACGAAATTTTAATACCAGAGTGAGTTAACAATGTATGAAAAATAGTTGTGTAATTTTTAAAGTAAAAAAAAACATTGTTTTATAAGTGTTTTGGAAGTTGAATACGAAATTTTAATACCAGAGTGAGTTAACAATGTATGAAAAATAGTTGTGTAATTTTTAAAGTAAAAAAAAACATTGTTTTATAAGTGTTTTGGAAGTTGAATACGAAATTTTAATACCAGAGTGAGTTAACAATGTATGAAAAATAGTTGTGTAATTTTTAAAGTAAAAAAAAACATTGTTTTATAAGTGTTTTGGAAGTTGAATACGAAATTTTAATACCAGAGTGAGTTAACAATGTATGAAAAATAGTTGTGTAATTTTTAAAGTAAAAAAAAACATTGTTTTATAAGTGTTTTGGAAGTTGAATACGAAATTTTAATACCAAAGTGAGTTAACAATGTATGAAAAATAGTTGTGTAATTTTTAAAGTAAAAAAACATTGTTTTTGATATGTTTTGGAAGTTGAATACGAAATTTTAATACCAGAGTGAGTTAACAATGTATGAAAAATAGTTGTGTAATTTTTAAAGTAAAAAAACATTGTTTTTGATATGTTTTGGAAGTTGAATACGAAATTTTAATACCAGAGTGAGTTAACAATGTATGAAAAATAGTTGTGTAATTTTTAAAGTAAAAAAACATTGTTTTATAAGTGTTTTGGAAGTTGAATACGAAATTTTAATACCAGAGTGAGTTAACAATGTATGAAAAATAGTTGTGTAATTTTTAAAGTAAAAAAAAACATTGTTTTATAAGTGTTTTGGAAGTTGAATACGAAATTTTAATACCAAAGTGAGTTAACAATGTATGAAAAATAGTTGTGTAATTTTTAAAGTAAAAAAAAACATTGTTTTATAAGTGTTTTGGAAGTTGAATACGAAATTTTAATACCAGAGTGAGTTAACAATGTATGAAAAATAGTTGTGTAATTTTTAAAGTAAAAAAAAACATTGTTTTATAAGTGTTTTGGAAGTTGAATACGAAATTTTAATACCAGAGTGAGTTAACAATGTATGAAAAATAGTTGTGTAATTTTTAAAGTAAAAAAAAACATTGTTTTATAAGTGTTTTGGAAGTTGAATACGAAATTTTAATACCAAAGTGAGTTAACAATGTATGAAAAATAGTTGTGTAATTTTTAAAGTAAAAAAACATTGTTTTTGATATGTTTTGGAAGTTGAATACGAAATTTTAATACCAGAGTGAGTTAACAATGTATGAAAAATAGTTGTGTAATTTTTAAAGTAAAAAAAAACATTGTTTTATAAGTGTTTTGGAAGTTGAATACGAAATTTTAATACCAGAGTGAGTTAACAATGTATGAAAAATAGTTGTGTAATTTTTAAAGTAAAAAAACATTGTTTTTGATATGTTTTGGAAGTTGAATACGAAATTTTAATACCAGAGTGAGTTAACAATGTATGAAAAATAGTTGTGTAATTTTTAAAGTAAAAAAACATTGTTTTTGATATGTTTTGGAAGTTGAATACGAAATTTTAATACCAGAGTGAGTTAACAATGTATGAAAAATAGTTGTGTAATTTTTAAAGTAAAAAAACATTGTTTTTGATATGTTTTGGAAGTTGAATACAAAATTTTAATACCAGAGTGAGTTAACAATGTATGAAAAATAGTTGTGTAATTTTTAAAGTAAAAAAACATTGTTTTATAAGTGTTTTGGAAGTTGAATACGAAATTTTAATACCAGAGTGAGTTAACAATGTATGAAAAATAGTTGTGTAATTTTTAAAGTAAAAAAAAACATTGTTTTATAAGTGTTTTGGAAGTTGAATACGAAATTTTAATACCAGAGTGAGTTAACAATGTATGAAAAATAGTTGTGTAATTTTTAAAGTAAAAAAAAACATTGTTTTATAAGTGTTTTGGAAGTTGAATACGAAATTTTAATACCAGAGTGAGTTAACAATGTATGAAAAATAGTTGTGTAATTTTTAAAGTAAAAAAAAACATTGTTTTATAAGTGTTTTGGAAGTTGAATACGAAATTTTAATACCAAAGTGAGTTAACAATGTATGAAAAATAGTTGTGTAATTTTTAAAGTAAAAAAACATTGTTTTTGATATGTTTTGGAAGTTGAATACGAAATTTTAATACCAGAGTGAGTTAACAATGTATGAAAAATAGTTGTGTAATTTTTAAAGTAAAAAAAAACATTGTTTTTGATATGTTTTGGAAGTTGAATACGAAATTTTAATACCAGAGTGAGTTAACAATGTATGAAAAATAGTTGTGTAATTTTTAAAGTAAAAAAAAACATTGTTTTATAAGTGTTTTGGAAGTTGAATACGAAATTTTAATACCAGAGTGAGTTAACAATGTATGAAAAATAGTTGTGTAATTTTTAAAGTAAAAAAAAACATTGTTTTATAAGTGTTTTGGAAGTTGAATACGAAATTTTAATACCAGAGTGAGTTAACAATGTATGAAAAATAGTTGTGTAATTTTTAAAGTAAAAAAAAACATTGTTTTATAAGTGTTTTGGAAGTTGAATACGAAATTTTAATACCAGAGTGAGTTAACAATGTATGAAAAATAGTTGTGTAATTTTTAAAGTAAAAAAAAACATTGTTTTATAAGTGTTTTGGAAGTTGAATACGAAATTTTAATACCAGAGTGAGTTAACAATGTATGAAAAATAGTTGTGTAATTTTTAAAGTAAAAAAAAACATTGTTTTATAAGTGTTTTGGAAGTTGAATACGAAATTTTAATACCAAAGTGAGTTAACAATGTATGAAAAATAGTTGTGTAATTTTTAAAGTAAAAAAAAACATTGTTTTATAAGTGTTTTGGAAGTTGAATACGAAATTTTAATACCAGAGTGAGTTAACAATGTATGAAAAATAGTTGTGTAATTTTTAAAGTAAAAAAAAACATTGTTTTATAAGTGTTTTGGAAGTTGAATACGAAATTTTAATACCAGAGTGAGTTAACAATGTATGAAAAATAGTTGTGTAATTTTTAAAGTAAAAAAACATTGTTTTTGATATTTTTTGGAAGTTGAATACGAAATTTTAATACCAGAGTGAGTTAACAATGTATGAAAAATAGTTGTGTAATTTTTAAAGTAAAAAAAAACATTGTTTTATAAGTGTTTTGGAAGTTGAATACGAAATTTTAATACCAGAGTGAGTTAACAATGTATGAAAAATAGTTGTGTAATTTTTAAAGTAAAAAAAAACATTGTTTTTGATATGTTTTGGAAGTTGAATACGAAATTTTAATACCAGAGTGAGTTAACAATGTATGAAAAATAGTTGTGTAATTTTTAAAGTAAAAAAAAACATTGTTTTATAAGTGTTTTGGAAGTTGAATACGAAATTTTAATACCAGAGTGAGTTAACAATGTATGAAAAATAGTTGTGTAATTTTTAAAGTAAAAAAAAACATTGTTTTATAAGTGTTTTGGAAGTTGAATACGAAATTTTAATACCAAAGTGAGTTAACAATGTATGAAAAATAGTTGTGTAATTTTTAAAGTAAAAAAACATTGTTTTTGATATTTTTTGGAAGTTGAATACGAAATTTTAATACCAGAGTGAGTTAACAATGTATGAAAAATAGTTGTGTAATTTTTAAAGTAAAAAAAAACATTGTTTTATAAGTGTTTTGGAAGTTGAATACGAAATTTTAATACCAGAGTGAGTTAACAATGTATGAAAAATAGTTGTGTAATTTTTAAAGTAAAAAAAAACATTGTTTTATAAGTGTTTTGGAAGTTGAATACGAAATTTTAATACCAGAGTGAGTTAACAATGTATGAAAAATAGTTGTGTAATTTTTAAAGTAAAAAAACATTGTTTTTGATATTTTTTGGAAGTTGAATACGAAATTTTAATACCAGAGTGAGTTAACAATGTATGAAAAATAGTTGTGTAATTTTTAAAGTAAAAAAAAACATTGTTTTTGATATGTTTTGGAAGTTGAATACGAAATTTTAATACCAGAGTGAGTTAACAATGTATGAAAAATAGTTGTGTAATTTTTAAAGTAAAAAAACATTGTTTTTGATATGTTTTGGAAGTTGAATACGAAATTTTAATACCAGAGTGAGTTAACAATGTATGAAAAATAGTTGTGTAATTTTTAAAGTAAAAAAAAACATTGTTTTATAAGTGTTTTGGAAGTTGAATACGAAATTTTAATACCAGAGTGAGTTAACAATGTATGAAAAATAGTTGTGTAATTTTTAAAGTAAAAAAAAACATTGTTTTATAAGTGTTTTGGAAGTTGAATACGAAATTTTAATACCAGAGTGAGTTAACAATGTATGAAAAATAGTTGTGTAATTTTTAAAGTAAAAAAAAACATTGTTTTATAAGTGTTTTGGAAGTTGAATACGAAATTTTAATACCAAAGTGAGTTAACAATGTATGAAAAATAGTTGTGTAATTTTTAAAGTAAAAAAAAACATTGTTTTATAAGTGTTTTGGAAGTTGAATACGAAATTTTAATACCAGAGTGAGTTAACAATGTATGAAAAATAGTTGTGTAATTTTTAAAGTAAAAAAACATTGTTTTTGATATTTTTTGGAAGTTGAATACGAAATTTTAATACCAGAGTGAGTTAACAATGTATGAAAAATAGTTGTGTAATTTTTAAAGTAAAAAAAAACATTGTTTTATAAGTGTTTTGGAAGTTGAATACGAAATTTTAATACCAGAGTGAGTTAACAATGTATGAAAAATAGTTGTGTAATTTTTAAAGTAAAAAAAAACATTGTTTTATAAGTGTTTTGGAAGTTGAATACGAAATTTTAATACCAAAGTGAGTTAACAATGTATGAAAAATAGTTGTGTAATTTTTAAAGTAAAAAAAAACATTGTTTTATAAGTGTTTTGGAAGTTGAATACGAAATTTTAATACCAGAGTGAGTTAACAATGTATGAAAAATAGTTGTGTAATTTTTAAAGTAAAAAAACATTGTTTTTGATATTTTTTGGAAGTTGAATACGAAATTTTAATACCAGAGTGAGTTAACAATGTATGAAAAATAGTTGTGTAATTTTTAAAGTAAAAAAAAACATTGTTTTATAAGTGTTTTGGAAGTTGAATACGAAATTTTAATACCAGAGTGAGTTAACAATGTATGAAAAATAGTTGTGTAATTTTTAAAGTAAAAAAAAACATTGTTTTATAAGTGTTTTGGAAGTTGAATACGAAATTTTAATACCAGAGTGAGTTAACAATGTATGAAAAATAGTTGTGTAATTTTTAAAGTAAAAAAACATTGTTTTTGATATTTTTTGGAAGTTGAATACGAAATTTTAATACCAGAGTGAGTTAACAATGTATGAAAAATAGTTGTGTAATTTTTAAAGTAAAAAAAAACATTGTTTTATAAGTGTTTTGGAAGTTGAATACGAAATTTTAATACCAGAGTGAGTTAACAATGTATGAAAAATAGTTGTGTAATTTTTAAAGTAAAAAAAAACATTGTTTTATAAGTGTTTTGGAAGTTGAATACGAAATTTTAATACCAGAGTGAGTTAACAATGTATGAAAAATAGTTGTGTAATTTTTAAAGTAAAAAAAAACATTGTTTTATAAGTGTTTTGGAAGTTGAATACGAAATTTTAATACCAGAGTGAGTTAACAATGTATGAAAAATAGTTGTGTAATTTTTAAAGTAAAAAAAAACATTGTTTTATAAGTGTTTTGGAAGTTGAATACGAAATTTTAATACCAGAGTGAGTTAACAATGTATGAAAAATAGTTGTGTAATTTTTAAAGTAAAAAAACATTGTTTTTGATATTTTTTGGAAGTTGAATACGAAATTTTAATACCAGAGTGAGTTAACAATGTATGAAAAATAGTTGTGTAATTTTTAAAGTAAAAAAAAACATTGTTTTATAAGTGTTTTGGAAGTTGAATACGAAATTTTAATACCAGAGTGAGTTAACAATGTATGAAAAATAGTTGTGTAATTTTTAAAGTAAAAAAAAACATTGTTTTATAAGTGTTTTGGAAGTTGAATACGAAATTTTAATACCAGAGTGAGTTAACAATGTATGAAAAATAGTTGTGTAATTTTTAAAGTAAAAAAAAACATTGTTTTATAAGTGTTTTGGAAGTTGAATACGAAATTTTAATACCAGAGTGAGTTAACAATGTATGAAAAATAGTTGTGTAATTTTTAAAGTAAAAAAAAACATTGTTTTATAAGTGTTTTGGAAGTTGAATACGAAATTTTAATACCAAAGTGAGTTAACAATGTATGAAAAATAGTTGTGTAATTTTTAAAGTAAAAAAACATTGTTTTTGATATTTTTTGGAAGTTGAATACGAAATTTTAATACCAGAGTGAGTTAACAATGTATGAAAAATAGTTGTGTAATTTTTAAAGTAAAAAAAAACATTGTTTTATAAGTGTTTTGGAAGTTGAATACGAAATTTTAATACCAGAGTGAGTTAACAATGTATGAAAAATAGTTGTGTAATTTTTAAAGTAAAAAAAAACATTGTTTTATAAGTGTTTTGGAAGTTGAATACGAAATTTTAATACCAGAGTGAGTTAACAATGTATGAAAAATAGTTGTGTAATTTTTAAAGTAAAAAAACATTGTTTTTGATATTTTTTGGAAGTTGAATACGAAATTTTAATACCAGAGTGAGTTAACAATGTATGAAAAATAGTTGTGTAATTTTTAAAGTAAAAAAAAACATTGTTTTATAAGTGTTTTGGAAGTTGAATACGAAATTTTAATACCAGAGTGAGTTAACAATGTATGAAAAATAGTTGTGTAATTTTTAAAGTAAAAAAACATTGTTTTTGATATTTTTTGGAAGTTGAATACGAAATTTTAATACCAGAGTGAGTTAACAATGTATGAAAAATAGTTGTGTAATTTTTAAAGTAAAAAAAAACATTGTTTTATAAGTGTTTTGGAAGTTGAATACGAAATTTTAATACCAGAGTGAGTTAACAATGTATGAAAAATAGTTGTGTAATTTTTAAAGTAAAAAAAAACATTGTTTTATAAGTGTTTTGGAAGTTGAATACGAAATTTTAATACCAGAGTGAGTTAACAATGTATGAAAAATAGTTGTGTAATTTTTAAAGTAAAAAAAAACATTGTTTTATAAGTGTTTTGGAAGTTGAATACGAAATTTTAATACCAGAGTGAGTTAACAATGTATGAAAAATAGTTGTGTAATTTTTAAAGTAAAAAAAAACATTGTTTTATAAGTGTTTTGGAAGTTGAATACGAAATTTTAATACCAAAGTGAGTTAACAATGTATGAAAAATAGTTGTGTAATTTTTAAAGTAAAAAAACATTGTTTTTGATATTTTTTGGAAGTTGAATACGAAATTTTAATACCAGAGTGAGTTAACAATGTATGAAAAATAGTTGTGTAATTTTTAAAGTAAAAAAAAACATTGTTTTATAAGTGTTTTGGAAGTTGAATACGAAATTTTAATACCAGAGTGAGTTAACAATGTATGAAAAATAGTTGTGTAATTTTTAAAGTAAAAAAAAACATTGTTTTATAAGTGTTTTGGAAGTTGAATACGAAATTTTAATACCAGAGTGAGTTAACAATGTATGAAAAATAGTTGTGTAATTTTTAAAGTAAAAAAACATTGTTTTTGATATTTTTTGGAAGTTGAATACGAAATTTTAATACCAGAGTGAGTTAACAATGTATGAAAAATAGTTGTGTAATTTTTAAAGTAAAAAAAAACATTGTTTTATAAGTGTTTTGGAAGTTGAATACGAAATTTTAATACCAGAGTGAGTTAACAATGTATGAAAAATAGTTGTGTAATTTTTAAAGTAAAAAAAAACATTGTTTTATAAGTGTTTTGGAAGTTGAATACGAAATTTTAATACCAGAGTGAGTTAACAATGTATGAAAAATAGTTGTGTAATTTTTAAAGTAAAAAAAAACATTGTTTTATAAGTGTTTTGGAAGTTGAATACGAAATTTTAATACCAGAGTGAGTTAACAATGTATGAAAAATAGTTGTGTAATTTTTAAAGTAAAAAAAAACATTGTTTTATAAGTGTTTTGGAAGTTGAATACGAAATTTTAATACCAGAGTGAGTTAACAATGTATGAAAAATAGTTGTGTAATTTTTAAAGTAAAAAAAAACATTGTTTTATAAGTGTTTTGGAAGTTGAATACGAAATTTTAATACCAGAGTGAGTTAACAATGTATGAAAAATAGTTGTGTAATTTTTAAAGTAAAAAAAAACATTGTTTTATAAGTGTTTTGGAAGTTGAATACGAAATTTTAATACCAAAGTGAGTTAACAATGTATGAAAAATAGTTGTGTAATTTTTAAAGTAAAAAAAAACATTGTTTTATAAGTGTTTTGGAAGTTGAATACGAAATTTTAATACCAGAGTGAGTTAACAATGTATGAAAAATAGTTGTGTAATTTTTAAAGTAAAAAAAAACATTGTTTTATAAGTGTTTTGGAAGTTGAATACGAAATTTTAATACCAGAGTGAGTTAACAATGTATGAAAAATAGTTGTGTAATTTTTAAAGTAAAAAAACATTGTTTTTGATATTTTTTGGAAGTTGAATACGAAATTTTAATACCAGAGTGAGTTAACAATGTATGAAAAATAGTTGTGTAATTTTTAAAGTAAAAAAAAACATTGTTTTATAAGTGTTTTGGAAGTTGAATACGAAATTTTAATACCAGAGTGAGTTAACAATGTATGAAAAATAGTTGTGTAATTTTTAAAGTAAAAAAAAACATTGTTTTTGATATGTTTTGGAAGTTGAATACGAAATTTTAATACCAGAGTGAGTTAACAATGTATGAAAAATAGTTGTGTAATTTTTAAAGTAAAAAAAAACATTGTTTTATAAGTGTTTTGGAAGTTGAATACGAAATTTTAATACCAGAGTGAGTTAACAATGTATGAAAAATAGTTGTGTAATTTTTAAAGTAAAAAAAAACATTGTTTTATAAGTGTTTTGGAAGTTGAATACGAAATTTTAATACCAGAGTGAGTTAACAATGTATGAAAAATAGTTGTGTAATTTTTAAAGTAAAAAAACATTGTTTTTGATATTTTTTGGAAGTTGAATACGAAATTTTAATACCAGAGTGAGTTAACAATGTATGAAAAATAGTTGTGTAATTTTTAAAGTAAAAAAAAACATTGTTTTATAAGTGTTTTGGAAGTTGAATACGAAATTTTAATACCAGAGTGAGTTAACAATGTATGAAAAATAGTTGTGTAATTTTTAAAGTAAAAAAAAACATTGTTTTATAAGTGTTTTGGAAGTTGAATACGAAATTTTAATACCAGAGTGAGTTAACAATGTATGAAAAATAGTTGTGTAATTTTTAAAGTAAAAAAAAACATTGTTTTATAAGTGTTTTGGAAGTTGAATACGAAATTTTAATACCAGAGTGAGTTAACAATGTATGAAAAATAGTTGTGTAATTTTTAAAGTAAAAAAAAACATTGTTTTATAAGTGTTTTGGAAGTTGAATACGAAATTTTAATACCAGAGTGAGTTAACAATGTATGAAAAATAGTTGTGTAATTTTTAAAGTAAAAAAAAACATTGTTTTATAAGTGTTTTGGAAGTTGAATACGAAATTTTAATACCAGAGTGAGTTAACAATGTATGAAAAATAGTTGTGTAATTTTTAAAGTAAAAAAAAACATTGTTTTATAAGTGTTTTGGAAGTTGAATACGAAATTTTAATACCAGAGTGAGTTAACAATGTATGAAAAATAGTTGTGTAATTTTTAAAGTAAAAAAAAACATTGTTTTATAAGTGTTTTGGAAGTTGAATACGAAATTTTAATACCAGAGTGAGTTAACAATGTATGAAAAATAGTTGTGTAATTTTTAAAGTAAAAAAAAACATTGTTTTATAAGTGTTTTGGAAGTTGAATACGAAATTTTAATACCAGAGTGAGTTAACAATGTATGAAAAATAGTTGTGTAATTTTTAAAGTAAAAAAAAACATTGTTTTATAAGTGTTTTGGAAGTTGAATACGAAATTTTAATACCAGAGTGAGTTAACAATGTATGAAAAATAGTTGTGTAATTTTTAAAGTAAAAAAAAACATTGTTTTATAAGTGTTTTGGAAGTTGAATACGAAATTTTAATACCAGAGTGAGTTAACAATGTATGAAAAATAGTTGTGTAATTTTTAAAGTAAAAAAAAACATTGTTTTATAAGTGTTTTGGAAGTTGAATACGAAATTTTAATACCAGAGTGAGTTAACAATGTATGAAAAATAGTTGTGTAATTTTTAAAGTAAAAAAAAACATTGTTTTATAAGTGTTTTGGAAGTTGAATACGAAATTTTAATACCAGAGTGAGTTAACAATGTATGAAAAATAGTTGTGTAATTTTTAAAGTAAAAAAAAACATTGTTTTTGATATGTTTTGGAAGTTGAATACGAAATTTTAATACCAGAGTGAGTTAACAATGTATGAAAAATAGTTGTGTAATTTTTAAAGTAAAAAAAAACATTGTTTTATAAGTGTTTTGGAAGTTGAATACGAAATTTTAATACCAGAGTGAGTTAACAATGTATGAAAAATAGTTGTGTAATTTTTAAAGTAAAAAAAAACATTGTTTTATAAGTGTTTTGGAAGTTGAATACGAAATTTTAATACCAGAGTGAGTTAACAATGTATGAAAAATAGTTGTGTAATTTTTAAAGTAAAAAAAAACATTGTTTTATAAGTGTTTTGGAAGTTGAATACGAAATTTTAATACCAGAGTGAGTTAACAATGTATGAAAAATAGTTGTGTAATTTTTAAAGTAAAAAAAAACATTGTTTTATAAGTGTTTTGGAAGTTGAATACGAAATTTTAATACCAGAGTGAGTTAACAATGTATGAAAAATAGTTGTGTAATTTTTAAAGTAAAAAAAAACATTGTTTTATAAGTGTTTTGGAAGTTGAATACGAAATTTTAATACCAGAGTGAGTTAACAATGTATGAAAAATAGTTGTGTAATTTTTAAAGTAAAAAAAAACATTGTTTTATAAGTGTTTTGGAAGTTGAATACGAAATTTTAATACCAGAGTGAGTTAACAATGTATGAAAAATAGTTGTGTAATTTTTAAAGTAAAAAAAAACATTGTTTTTGATATGTTTTGGAAGTTGAATACGAAATTTTAATACCAGAGTGAGTTAACAATGTATGAAAAATAGTTGTGTAATTTTTAAAGTAAAAAAAAACATTGTTTTATAAGTGTTTTGGAAGTTGAATACGAAATTTTAATACCAGAGTGAGTTAACAATGTATGAAAAATAGTTGTGTAATTTTTAAAGTAAAAAAAAACATTGTTTTATAAGTGTTTTGGAAGTTGAATACGAAATTTTAATACCAGAGTGAGTTAACAATGTATGAAAAATAGTTGTGTAATTTTTAAAGTAAAAAAAAACATTGTTTTATAAGTGTTTTGGAAGTTGAATACGAAATTTTAATACCAGAGTGAGTTAACAATGTATGAAAAATAGTTGTGTAATTTTTAAAGTAAAAAAAAACATTGTTTTATAAGTGTTTTGGAAGTTGAATACGAAATTTTAATACCAGAGTGAGTTAACAATGTATGAAAAATAGTTGTGTAATTTTTAAAGTAAAAAAAAACATTGTTTTATAAGTGTTTTGGAAGTTGAATACGAAATTTTAATACCAGAGTGAGTTAACAATGTATGAAAAATAGTTGTGTAATTTTTAAAGTAAAAAAAAACATTGTTTTATAAGTGTTTTGGAAGTTGAATACGAAATTTTAATACCAGAGTGAGTTAACAATGTATGAAAAATAGTTGTGTAATTTTTAAAGTAAAAAAAAAACATTGTTTTTGATATGTTTTGGAAGTTGAATACGAAATTTTAATACCAGAGTGAGTTAACAATGTATGAAAAATAGTTGTGTAATTTTTAAAGTAAAAAAAAACATTGTTTTATAAGTGTTTTGGAAGTTGAATACGAAATTTTAATACCAGAGTGAGTTAACAATGTATGAAAAATAGTTGTGTAATTTTTAAAGTAAAAAAAAACATTGTTTTATAAGTGTTTTGGAAGTTGAATACGAAATTTTAATACCAGAGTGAGTTAACAATGTATGAAAAATAGTTGTGTAATTTTTAAAGTAAAAAAAAACATTGTTTTATAAGTGTTTTGGAAGTTGAATACGAAATTTTAATACCAGAGTGAGTTAACAATGTATGAAAAATAGTTGTGTAATTTTTAAAGTAAAAAAAAAACATTGTTTTTGATATGTTTTGGAAGTTGAATACGAAATTTTAATACCAGAGTGAGTTAACAATGTATGAAAAATAGTTGTGTAATTTTTAAAGTAAAAAAAAACATTGTTTTTGATATGTTTTGGAAGTTGAATACGAAATTTTAATACCAGAGTGAGTTAACAATGTATGAAAAATAGTTGTGTAATTTTTAAAGTAAAAAAAAACATTGTTTTATAAGTGTTTTGGAAGTTGAATACGAAATTTTAATACCAGAGTGAGTTAACAATGTATGAAAAATAGTTGTGTAATTTTTAAAGTAAAAAAAAACATTGTTTTATAAGTGTTTTGGAAGTTGAATACGAAATTTTAATACCAGAGTGAGTTAACAATGTATGAAAAATAGTTGTGTAATTTTTAAAGTAAAAAAAAACATTGTTTTATAAGTGTTTTGGAAGTTGAATACGAAATTTTAATACCAGAGTGAGTTAACAATGTATGAAAAATAGTTGTGTAATTTTTAAAGTAAAAAAAAACATTGTTTTATAAGTGTTTTGGAAGTTGAATACGAAATTTTAATACCAGAGTGAGTTAACAATGTATGAAAAATAGTTGTGTAATTTTTAAAGTAAAAAAAAACATTGTTTTTGATATGTTTTGGAAGTTGAATACGAAATTTTAATACCAGAGTGAGTTAACAATGTATGAAAAATAGTTGTGTAATTTTTAAAGTAAAAAAAAACATTGTTTTATAAGTGTTTTGGAAGTTGAATACGAAATTTTAATACCAGAGTGAGTTAACAATGTATGAAAAATAGTTGTGTAATTTTTAAAGTAAAAAAAAACATTGTTTTATAAGTGTTTTGGAAGTTGAATACGAAATTTTAATACCAGAGTGAGTTAACAATGTATGAAAAATAGTTGTGTAATTTTTAAAGTAAAAAAAAACATTGTTTTATAAGTGTTTTGGAAGTTGAATACGAAATTTTAATACCAGAGTGAGTTAACAATGTATGAAAAATAGTTGTGTAATTTTTAAAGTAAAAAAAAACATTGTTTTTGATATGTTTTGGAAGTTGAATACGAAATTTTAATACCAGAGTGAGTTAACAATGTATGAAAAATAGTTGTGTAATTTTTAAAGTAAAAAAAACATTGTTTTTGATATGTTTTGGAAGTTGAATACGAAATTTTAATACCAGAGTGAGTTAACAATGTATGAAAAATAGTTGTGTAATTTTTAAAGTAAAAAAACATTGTTTTTGATATGTTTTTGGAAGTTGAATACGAAATTTTAATACCAGAGTGAGTTAACAATGTATGAAAAATAGTTGTGTAATTTTTAAAGTAAAAAAAACATTGTTTTATAAGTGTTTTGGAAGTTGAATACAAAATTTTAATACCAGAGTGAGTTAACAATGTATGAAAAATAGTTGTGTAATTTTTAAAGTAAAAAAACATTGTTTTATAAGTGTTTTGGAAGTTGAATACAAAATTTTAATACCAGAGTGAGTTAACAATGTATGAAAAATAGTTGTGTAATTTTTAAAGTAAAAAAAAACATTGTTTTATAAGTGTTTTGGAAGTTGAATACGAAATTTTAATACCAGAGTGAGTTAACAATGTATGAAAAATAGTTGTGTAATTTTTAAAGTAAAAAAAAACATTGTTTTATAAGTGTTTTGGAAGTTGAATACGAAATTTTAATACCAGAGTGAGTTAACAATGTATGAAAAATAGTTGTGTAATTTTTAAAGTAAAAAAAACATTGTTTTATAAGTGTTTTGGAAGTTGAATACGAAATTTTAATACCAAAGTGAGTTAACAATGTATGAAAAATAGTTGTGTAATTTTTTAAAGTAAAAAAAAAACATTGTTTTATAAGTGTTTTGGAAGTTGAATACGAAATTTTAATACCAGAGTGAGTTAACAATGTATGAAAAATAGTTGTGTAATTTTTAAAAGTAAAAAAACATTGTTTTTGATATTTTTTGGAAGTTGAATACGAAATATTAATACCAGAGTGAGTTAACAATGTATGAAAAATAGTTGTGTAATTTTTAAAGTAAAAAAAAAACATTGTTTTATAAGTGTTTTGGAAGTTGAATACGAAATTTTTAATACCAGAGTGAGTTAACAATGTATGAAAAATAGTTGTGGTAATTTTTTAAAGTAAAAAAAAACATTGTTTTATAAGTGTTTTGGAAGTTGAATACGAAATTTTAATACCAGAGTGAGTTAACAATGTATGAAAAATAGTTGTGTAATTTTTAAAGTAAAAGAAAACATTGTTTTTTGATATTTTTTGGAAGTTGAATACGAAATTTTAATACCAGAGTGAGTTAACAATGTATGAAAAATAGTTGTGTAATTTTTAAAGTAAAAAAACATTGTTTTTGATATGTTTTGGAAGTTGAATACGAAATTTTAATACCAGAGTGAGTTAACAATGTATGAAAAATAGTTGTGTAATTTTTAAAGTAAAAAAAAACATTGTTTTATAAGTGTTTTGGAAGTTGAATACGAAATTTTAATACCAGAGTGAGTTAACAATGTATGAAAAATAGTTGTGTAATTTTTAAAGTAAAAAAACATTGTTTTATAAGTGTTTTGGAAGTTGAATACGAAATTTTAATACCAGAGTGAGTTAACAATGTATGAAAAATAGTTGTGTAATTTTTAAAGTAAAAAAAAAACATTGTTTTATAAGTGTTTTGGAAGTTGAATACGAAAATTTTAATACCAGAGTGAGTTAACAATGTATGAAAAATAGTTGTGTAATTTTTAAAGTAAAAAAAAACATAGTTTTATAAGTGTTTTGGAAGTTGAGATACGAAATTTTAATACCAGAGTGAGTTAACAATGTATGAAAAATAGTTGTGTAATTTTTAAAGTAAAAAAAAACATTGTTTTATAAGTGTTTTGGAAGTTGAATACGAAATTTTAATACCAGAGTGAGTTAACAAGTATGAAAAATAGTTGTGTAATTTTAATAAAGTAAAAAAAAACATTGTTTTTGATATGTTTTGGGAAGTTGAATACGAAATTTTAATACCAGAGTGAGTTAACAATGTATGAAAAATAGTTGTGTTAATTTTTAAAGTAAAAAAAAACATTGTTTTATAAGTGTTTTGGAAGTTGAATACGAAATTTTAATACCAGAGTGAGTTAACAATGTATGAAAAATAGTTGTGTAATTTTTAAAGTAAAAAAAAACATTGTTTTATAGAAGTGTTTTGGAAGTTGAATACGAAATTTTAATACCAGAGTGAGTTAACAATGTATGAAAAATAGTTGTGTAATTTTTAAAGTAAAAAAAAACATTGTTTTTGATATGTTTTGGAAGTTGAATACGAAATTTTAATACCAGAGTGAGTTAACAATGTATGAAAAATAGTTGTGTAATTTTTAAAGTAAAAAAAAACATTGTTTTTGATATGTTTTGGAAGTTGAATACGAAATTTTAATACCAAAGTGAGTTAACAATGTATGAAAAATAGTTGTGTAATTTTTAAAGTAAAAAAAAACATTGTTTTATAAGTGTTTTGGAAGTTGAATACGAAATTTTAATACCAGAGTGAGTTAACAATGTATGAAAAATAGTTGTGTAATTTTTAAAGTAAAAAAAAACATTGTTTTATAAGTGCTTTTGGAAGTTGAATACGAAATTTTAATACCAGAGTGAGTTAACAATGTATGAAAAATAGTTGTGTAATTTTAAAGTAAAAAAAACATTGTTTTATAAGTGTTTTGGAAGTTGAATACGAAATTTTAATACCAGAGTGAGTTAACAATGTATGAAAAATAGTTGTGTAATTTTTAAGTAAAAAAAAACATTGTTTTTGATATGTTTTGGAAGTTGAATACGAAATTTTAATACCAGAGTGAGTTAACAATGTATGAAAAATAGTTGTGTAATTTTTTAAAGTAAAAAAAAACATTGTTTTATAAGTGTTTTGGAAGTTGAATACGAAATTTTAATACCAGAGTGAGTTAACAATGTATGAAAAATAGTTGTGTAATTTTTAAAGTAAAAAAAACATTGTTTTATAAGTGTTTTGGAAGTTGAATACGAAATTTTAATACCCAGAGTGAGTTAACAATGTATGAAAAATAGTTGTGTAATTTTTAAAGTAAAAAAACATTGTTTTATAAGTGTTTTGGAAGTTGAATACGAAATTTTAATACCAGAGTGAGTTAACAATGTATGATAAAATAGTTGTGTAATTTTTTAAAGTAAAAAAAAACATTGTTTTATAAGTGTTTTGGAAGTTGAATACGAAATTTTAATACCAGTGTGAGTTAACAATGTATGAAAAATAGTTGTGTAATTTTTAAAGTAAAAAAAAACATTGTTTTATTAAGTGTTTTGGAAGTTGAATACGAATTTTAATACCAGAGTGAGTTAACAATGTATGAGAAAATAGTTGTGTAATTTTTAAAGTAAAAAAAAAACATTGTTTTTGATATGTTTTGGAAGTTGAATACGAAATTTTAATACCAGAGTGAGTTAACAATGTATGAAAAATAGTTGTGTAATTTTTAAAGTAAAAAAACATTGTTTTTGATATGTTTTTGGAAGTTGAATACGAAATTTTAATACCAGAGTGAGTTAACAATGTATGAAAAATAGTTGTGTAATTTTTAAAGTAAAAAAAAAACATTGTTTTATAAGTGTTTTGGAAGTTGAATACGAAATTTTAATACCAGAGTGAGTTTAACAATGTATGAAAAATAGTTGTGTAATTTTAAAGTAAAAAAAAACATTGTTTTATAAGTGTTTTGGGAAGTTTGAATACGAAATTTTAATACCAGAGTGAGTTAACAATGTATGAAAAATAGTTGTGTAATTTTTAAAGTAAAAAAACATTGTTTTATAAGTGTTTTGTGAAGTTGAATACGAAATTTTAATACCAGAGTCGAGTTAACAATGTATGAAAAATAGTTGTGTAATTTTTAAAGTAAAAAAAAACATTGTTTTATAAGTGTTTTGGAAGTTGAATACGAAAATTTTAATACCAGAGTGAGTTAACAATGTATGAAAAATAGTTGTGTAATTTTTAAAGTAAAAAAAAACATTGTTTTATAAGTGTTTTGGAAGTTGAATACGAAATTTTAATACCAGAGTGAGTTAACAATGTATGAAAAAATAGTTGTGTAATTTTTAAAGTAAAAAAAAACATTGTTTTATAAGTGTTTTGGAAGTTGAATACGAAATTTTAATACCAGAGTCGAGTTAACAATGTATGAAAAATAGTTGTGTAATTTTTAAAGTAAAAAAAAACATTGTTTTTGATATGTTTTGGAAGTTGAATACGAAATTTTAATACCAGAGTGAGTTAACAATGTATGAAAAATAGTTGTGTAATTTTTAAAGTAAAAAAACATTGTTTTTGATATGTTTTGGAAGTTGAATACGAAATTTTAATACCAGAGTGAGTTAACAATGTATGAAAGAATAGTTGTGTAATTTTTAAAGTAAAAAAAAACATTGTTTTATAAGTGTTTTGGAAGTTGAATACGAAATTTTAATACCAGAGTGAGTTAACAATGTATGAAAAATAGTTGTGTAATTTTTAAAGTAAAAAAAAACATTGTTTTATAAGTGGTTTTGGAAGTTGAATACGAAATTTTAATACCAGAGTGAGTTAACAATGTATGAAAAATAGTTGTGTAATTTTTAAAGTAAAAAAAAACATTGTTTTATAAGTGTTTTGGAAGTTGAATACGAAATTTTAATACCAGAGTGAGTATAACAATGTATGAAAAATAGTTGTGTAATTTTTTAAAGTAAAAAAAAACATTGTTTATATAAGTGTTTTGGAAGTTGAATACGAAATTTTAATACCAGAGTGAGTTAACAATGTATGAAAAATAGTTGTGTAATTTTTAAAGTAAAAAAAAACATTGTTTTATAAGTGTTTTGGAAGTTGAATACGAAATTTTAATACCAGAGTGAGTTAACAATGTATGAAAAATAGTTGTGTAATTTTTAAAGTAAAAAAAAACATTGTTTTATAAGTGTTTTGGAAGTTGAATACGAAATTTTAATACCAAGAGTGAGTTAACAATGTATGAAAAATAGTTGTGTAATTTTTAAAGTAAAAAAAAACATTGTTTTTGATATGTTTTGGAAGTTGAATACGAAATTTTAATACCAGAGTGAGTTAACAATGTATGAAAAAATAGTTGTGTAATTTTTAAAGTAAAAAAACATTGTTTTTGATATGTTTTGGAAGTTGAATACGAAATTTTAATACCAGAGTGAGTTAACAATGTATGAAAAATAGTTGTGTAATTTTTAAAGTAAAAAAAAACATTGTTTTATAAGTGTTTTTGGAAGTTGAATACGAAATTTTAATACCAGAGTGAGTTAACAATGTATGAAAAATAGTTGTGTAATTTTTAAAGTAAAAAAAAACATTGTTTTATAAGTGTTTTGGAAGTTGAATACGAATTTTTAATACCAGAGTGAGTTAACAATGTATGAAAAAATAGTTGTGTAATTTTTAAAGTAAAAAAAAACATTGTTTTATAAGTGTTTTGGAAGTTGAATACGAAATTTTAATACCAGAGTGAGTTAACAATGTATGAAAAATAGTTGTGTAATTTTTAAAGTAAAAAAAAAACATTGTTTTGATAAGTGTTTTGGAAGTTGAATACGAAATTTTAATACCAGAGTGAGTTAACAATGTATGAAAAATAGTTGTGTAATTTTTAAAGTAAAAAAACATTGTTTTATAAGTGTTTTGGAAGTTGAATACGAAATTTTAATACCAGAGTGAGTTAACAATGTATGAAAAATTAGTTGTGTAATTTTTAAAGTAAAAAAAAACATTGTTTTATAAGTGTTTTGGAAGTTGAATACGAAATTTTAATACCAGAGTGAGTTAACAATGTATCGAAAAATAGTTGTGTAATTTTTAAAGTAAAAAAAAACATTGTTATTTGATATGTTTTAGGAAGTTGAATACGAAATTTTAATACCAGAGTGAGTTAACAATGTATGAAAAAATAGTTGTGTAATTTTTAAAGTAAAAAAAAACATTGTTTTATAAGTGTTTTGGAAGTTGAATACGAAATTTTAATACCAGAGTGAGTTAACAATGTATGAAAAATAGTTGTGTAATTTTTAAAGTAAAAAAACATTGTTTTATAAGTGTTTTGGATGTTGAATACGAAAATTTTAATACCAGAGTGAGTTAACAATGTATGAAAAATGTTGTGTAATTTTTAAAGTAAAAAAAAACATTGTTTTATAAGTGTTTTGGAAGTTGAATACGAAAATTTTAATACCAGAGTGAGTTAACAATGTATGAAAAATAGTTGTGTAATTTTTAAAGTAAAAAAAACATTGTTTTTATAAGTGTTTTGGAAGTTGAATACGAAATTTTAATACCAGAGTGAGTTAACAATGTATGAAAAATAGTTGTGTAATTTTTAAGTAAAAAAAAACATTGTTTTTGATATGTTTTGGAGAGTTGAATACGAATTTTAATACCAGAGTGAGTTAACAATGTATGAAAAATAGTTGTGTAATTTTAAAGTAAAAAAACATTGTTTTTGATATGTTTTGGAAGTTGAATACGAAATTTTAATACCAGAGTGAGTTAACAATGTATGAAAAATAGTTGTGTAATTGTTTAAAGTAAAAAAAACATTGTTTTATAAGTGTTTTGGAAGTTGAATACGAAATTTTAATACCAGAGTGAGTGTAACAATGTATGAAAAATAGTTGTGTAATTTTTAAAGTAAAAAAAAACATTGTTTTATAAGTGTTTTGGAAGTTGAATACGAAATTTTAATACCAGAGTGAGTTAACAATGTATGAAAAATAGTTGTGTAATTTTAAAGTAAAAAAAAAACATTGTTTTATAAGTGTTTTGGAAGTTGAATACGAAATTTTAATACCAGAGTGAGTTAACAATGTATGAAAAATAGTTGTGTAATTTTTAAAGTAAAAAAAACATTGTTTACTAAGTGTTTTGGAAGTTGAATACGATGAGTTTTAATACCAGAGTGAGTTAACAAATG
>CAMPDV010004511.1:0-35126 GCA_946699065.1 Loxodes magnus
TTTTCATAGCAAGCACTAAAATATAAGTTAGAATATCCAAAATGTTAGTAATAATATAATAATTACGAATCTGTATTCGGTTTGTCAAGATATGCTTGTAGATGAAAGTTAGCCTATGAAAAGTGAAGAAGTAAAGTAAGAAAAGAATATCTAATGATAAGTATTCGTAGCAAGCACTAAAATATAAGTTAGAATATTCATAATGTTAGTAATAATATAATAATTACGAATCTGTATTCGGTTTGTCAAGATATGCTTGTAGATGAAAGTTAGCTTATTGAAAAGTGAAGAAGTAAAGTAAGAAAAGAATATCTAATGATAAGTATTCGTAGCAAGCACTAAAATATGAGTTAGAATATCCAAAATGTTAGTAATAATATAATAATTACGAATCTGTATTCGGTTTGTCAAGATATGCTTGTAGATGAAAGTTAGCCTATGAAAAGTGAAGAAGTAAAGTAAGAAAAGAATATCTAATGATAAGTATTCGTAGCAAGCACTAAAATATAAGTTAGAATATTCATAATGTTAGTAATAATATAATAATTACGAATCTGTATTCGGTTTGTCAAGATATGCTTGTAGATGAAAGTTAGCTTATTGAAAAGTGAAGAAGTAAAGTAAGAAAAGAATATCTAATGATAAGTATTCGTAGCAAGCACTAAAATATGAGTTAGAATATCCAAAATGTTAGTAATAATATAATAATTACGAATCTGTATTTGGTTTGTCAAGATATGCTTGTAGATGAAAGTTAGCCTATAGAAAAGTGAAGAAGTAAAGTAAGAAAAGAATATCTAATGATAAGTATTCGTAGCAAGCACTAAAATATGAGTTAGAATATCCAAAATGTTAGTAATAATATAATAATTACGAATCTGTATTCGGTTTGTCAAGATATGCTTGTAGATGAAAGTTAGCCTATAGAAAAGTGAAGAAGTAAAGTAAGAAAAGAATATCTAATGATAAGTATTCGTAGCAAGCACTAAAATATGAGTTAGAATATCCAAAATGTTAGTAATAATATAATAATTACGAATCTGTATTTGGTTTGTCAAGATATGCTTGTAGATGAAAGTTAGCCTATAGAAAAGTGAAGAAGTAAAGTAAGAAAAGAATATCTAATGATAAGTATTCGTAGCAAGCACTAAAATATGAGTTAGAATATCCAAAATGTTAGTAATAATATAATAATTACGAATCTGTATTTGGTTTGTCAAGATATGCTTGTAGATGAAAGTTAGCCTATAGAAAAGTGAAGAAGTAAAGTAAGAAAAGAATATCTAATGATAAGTATTCGTAGCAAGCACTAAAATATGAGTTAGAATATCCAAAATGTTAGTAATAATATAATAATTACGAATCTGTATTCGGTTTGTCAAGATATGCTTGTAGATGAAAGTTAGCCTATAGAAAAGTGAAGAAGTAAAGTAAGAAAAGAATATCTAATGATAAGTATTCGTAGCAAGCACTAAAATATGAGTTAGAATATCCAAAATGTTAGTAATAATATAATAATTACGAATCTGTATTTGGTTTGTCAAGATATGCTTGTAGATGAAAGTTAGCCTATAGAAAAGTGAAGAAGTAAAGTAAGAAAAGAATATCTAATGATAAGTATTCGTAGCAAGCACTAAAATATGAGTTAGAATATCCAAAATGTTAGTAATAATATAATAATTACGAATCTGTATTTGGTTTGTCAAGATATGCTTGTAGATGAAAGTTAGCCTATAGAAAAGTGAAGAAGTAAAGTAAGAAAAGAATATCTAATGATAAGTATTCGTAGCAAGCACTAAAATATGAGTTAGAATATCCAAAATGTTAGTAATAATATAATAATTACGAATCTGTATTTGGTTTGTCAAGATATGCTTGTAGATGAAAGTTAGCCTATAGAAAAGTGAAGAAGTAAAGTAAGAAAAGAATATCTAATGATAAGTATTCGTAGCAAGCACTAAAATATGAGTTAGAATATCCAAAATGTTAGTAATAATATAATAATTACGAATCTGTATTCGGTTTGTCAAGATATGCTTGTAGATGAAAGTTAGCCTATAGAAAAGTGAAGAAGTAAAGTAAGAAAAGAATATCTAATGATAAGTATTCGTAGCAAGCACTAAAATATGAGTTAGAATATCCAAAATGTTAGTAATAATATAATAATTACGAATCTGTATTTGGTTTGTCAAGATATGCTTGTAGATGAAAGTTAGCCTATAGAAAAGTGAAGAAGTAAAGTAAGAAAAGAATATCTAATGATAAGTATTCGTAGCAAGCACTAAAATATGAGTTAGAATATCCAAAATGTTAGTAATAATATAATAATTACGAATCTGTATTTGGTTTGTCAAGATATGCTTGTAGATGAAAGTTAGCCTATAGAAAAGTGAAGAAGTAAAGTAAGAAAAGAATATCTAATGATAAGTATTCGTAGCAAGCACTAAAATATGAGTTAGAATATCCAAAATGTTAGTAATAATATAATAATTACGAATCTGTATTTGGTTTGTCAAGATATGCTTGTAGATGAAAGTTAGCCTATAGAAAAGTGAAGAAGTAAAGTAAGAAAAGAATATCTAATGATAAGTATTCGTAGCAAGCACTAAAATATGAGTTAGAATATCCAAAATGTTAGTAATAATATAATAATTACGAATCTGTATTTGGTTTGTCAAGATATGCTTGTAGATGAAAGTTAGCCTATAGAAAAGTGAAGAAGTAAAGTAAGAAAAGAATATCTAATGATAAGTATTCGTAGCAAGCACTAAAATATGAGTTAGAATATCCAAAATGTTAGTAATAATATAATAATTACGAATCTGTATTTGGTTTGTCAAGATATGCTTGTAGATGAAAGTTAGCCTATAGAAAAGTGAAGAAGTAAAGTAAGAAAAGAATATCTAATGATAAGTATTCGTAGCAAGCACTAAAATATGAGTTAGAATATCCAAAATGTTAGTAATAATATAATAATTACGAATCTGTATTCGGTTTGTCAAGATATGCTTGTAGATGAAAGTTAGCCTATAGAAAAGTGAAGAAGTAAAGTAAGAAAAGAATATCTAATGATAAGTATTCGTAGCAAGCACTAAAATATGAGTTAGAATATCCAAAATGTTAGTAATAATATAATAATTACGAATCTGTATTCGGTTTGTCAAGATATGCTTGTAGATGAAAGTTAGCCTATAGAAAAGTGAAGAAGTAAAGTAAGAAAAGAATATCTAATGATAAGTATTCGTAGCAAGCACTAAAATATGAGTTAGAATATCCAAAATGTTAGTAATAATATAATAATTACGAATCTGTATTTGGTTTGTCAAGATATGCTTGTAGATGAAAGTTAGCCTATAGAAAAGTGAAGAAGTAAAGTAAGAAAAGAATATCTAATGATAAGTATTCGTAGCAAGCACTAAAATATGAGTTAGAATATCCAAAATGTTAGTAATAATATAATAATTACGAATCTGTATTCGGTTTGTCAAGATATGCTTGTAGATGAAAGTTAGCCTATAGAAAAGTGAAGAAGTAAAGTAAGAAAAGAATATCTAATGATAAGTATTCGTAGCAAGCACTAAAATATGAGTTAGAATATCCAAAATGTTAGTAATAATATAATAATTACGAATCTGTATTTGGTTTGTCAAGATATGCTTGTAGATGAAAGTTAGCCTATAGAAAAGTGAAGAAGTAAAGTAAGAAAAGAATATCTAATGATAAGTATTCGTAGCAAGCACTAAAATATGAGTTAGAATATCCAAAATGTTAGTAATAATATAATAATTACGAATCTGTATTTGGTTTGTCAAGATATGCTTGTAGATGAAAGTTAGCCTATAGAAAAGTGAAGAAGTAAAGTAAGAAAAGAATATCTAATGATAAGTATTCGTAGCAAGCACTAAAATATGAGTTAGAATATCCAAAATGTTAGTAATAATATAATAATTACGAATCTGTATTCGGTTTGTCAAGATATGCTTGTAGATGAAAGTTAGCCTATAGAAAAGTGAAGAAGTAAAGTAAGAAAAGAATATCTAATGATAAGTATTCGTAGCAAGCACTAAAATATGAGTTAGAATATCCAAAATGTTAGTAATAATATAATAATTACGAATCTGTATTTGGTTTGTCAAGATATGCTTGTAGATGAAAGTTAGCCTATAGAAAAGTGAAGAAGTAAAGTAAGAAAAGAATATCTAATGATAAGTATTCGTAGCAAGCACTAAAATATGAGTTAGAATATCCAAAATGTTAGTAATAATATAATAATTACGAATCTGTATTTGGTTTGTCAAGATATGCTTGTAGATGAAAGTTAGCCTATAGAAAAGTGAAGAAGTAAAGTAAGAAAAGAATATCTAATGATAAGTATTCGTAGCAAGCACTAAAATATGAGTTAGAATATCCAAAATGTTAGTAATAATATAATAATTACGAATCTGTATTCGGTTTGTCAAGATATGCTTGTAGATGAAAGTTAGCCTATAGAAAAGTGAAGAAGTAAAGTAAGAAAAGAATATCTAATGATAAGTATTCGTAGCAAGCACTAAAATATGAGTTAGAATATCCAAAATGTTAGTAATAATATAATAATTACGAATCTGTATTTGGTTTGTCAAGATATGCTTGTAGATGAAAGTTAGCCTATAGAAAAGTGAAGAAGTAAAGTAAGAAAAGAATATCTAATGATAAGTATTCGTAGCAAGCACTAAAATATGAGTTAGAATATCCAAAATGTTAGTAATAATATAATAATTACGAATCTGTATTTGGTTTGTCAAGATATGCTTGTAGATGAAAGTTAGCCTATAGAAAAGTGAAGAAGTAAAGTAAGAAAAGAATATCTAATGATAAGTATTCGTAGCAAGCACTAAAATATGAGTTAGAATATCCAAAATGTTAGTAATAATATAATAATTACGAATCTGTATTCGGTTTGTCAAGATATGCTTGTAGATGAAAGTTAGCCTATAGAAAAGTGAAGAAGTAAAGTAAGAAAAGAATATCTAATGATAAGTATTCGTAGCAAGCACTAAAATATGAGTTAGAATATCCAAAATGTTAGTAATAATATAATAATTACGAATCTGTATTCGGTTTGTCAAGATATGCTTGTAGATGAAAGTTAGCCTATAGAAAAGTGAAGAAGTAAAGTAAGAAAAGAATATCTAATGATAAGTATTCGTAGCAAGCACTAAAATATGAGTTAGAATATCCAAAATGTTAGTAATAATATAATAATTACGAATCTGTATTTGGTTTGTCAAGATATGCTTGTAGATGAAAGTTAGCCTATAGAAAAGTGAAGAAGTAAAGTAAGAAAAGAATATCTAATGATAAGTATTCGTAGCAAGCACTAAAATATGAGTTAGAATATCCAAAATGTTAGTAATAATATAATAATTACGAATCTGTATTTGGTTTGTCAAGATATGCTTGTAGATGAAAGTTAGCCTATAGAAAAGTGAAGAAGTAAAGTAAGAAAAGAATATCTAATGATAAGTATTCGTAGCAAGCACTAAAATATGAGTTAGAATATCCAAAATGTTAGTAATAATATAATAATTACGAATCTGTATTTGGTTTGTCAAGATATGCTTGTAGATGAAAGTTAGCCTATAGAAAAGTGAAGAAGTAAAGTAAGAAAAGAATATCTAATGATAAGTATTCGTAGCAAGCACTAAAATATGAGTTAGAATATCCAAAATGTTAGTAATAATATAATAATTACGAATCTGTATTCGGTTTGTCAAGATATGCTTGTAGATGAAAGTTAGCCTATAGAAAAGTGAAGAAGTAAAGTAAGAAAAGAATATCTAATGATAAGTATTCGTAGCAAGCACTAAAATATGAGTTAGAATATCCAAAATGTTAGTAATAATATAATAATTACGAATCTGTATTTGGTTTGTCAAGATATGCTTGTAGATGAAAGTTAGCCTATAGAAAAGTGAAGAAGTAAAGTAAGAAAAGAATATCTAATGATAAGTATTCGTAGCAAGCACTAAAATATGAGTTAGAATATCCAAAATGTTAGTAATAATATAATAATTACGAATCTGTATTTGGTTTGTCAAGATATGCTTGTAGATGAAAGTTAGCCTATAGAAAAGTGAAGAAGTAAAGTAAGAAAAGAATATCTAATGATAAGTATTCGTAGCAAGCACTAAAATATGAGTTAGAATATCCAAAATGTTAGTAATAATATAATAATTACGAATCTGTATTTGGTTTGTCAAGATATGCTTGTAGATGAAAGTTAGCCTATAGAAAAGTGAAGAAGTAAAGTAAGAAAAGAATATCTAATGATAAGTATTCGTAGCAAGCACTAAAATATGAGTTAGAATATCCAAAATGTTAGTAATAATATAATAATTACGAATCTGTATTCGGTTTGTCAAGATATGCTTGTAGATGAAAGTTAGCCTATAGAAAAGTGAAGAAGTAAAGTAAGAAAAGAATATCTAATGATAAGTATTCGTAGCAAGCACTAAAATATGAGTTAGAATATCCAAAATGTTAGTAATAATATAATAATTACGAATCTGTATTCGGTTTGTCAAGATATGCTTGTAGATGAAAGTTAGCCTATAGAAAAGTGAAGAAGTAAAGTAAGAAAAGAATATCTAATGATAAGTATTCGTAGCAAGCACTAAAATATGAGTTAGAATATCCAAAATGTTAGTAATAATATAATAATTACGAATCTGTATTTGGTTTGTCAAGATATGCTTGTAGATGAAAGTTAGCCTATAGAAAAGTGAAGAAGTAAAGTAAGAAAAGAATATCTAATGATAAGTATTCGTAGCAAGCACTAAAATATGAGTTAGAATATCCAAAATGTTAGTAATAATATAATAATTACGAATCTGTATTTGGTTTGTCAAGATATGCTTGTAGATGAAAGTTAGCCTATAGAAAAGTGAAGAAGTAAAGTAAGAAAAGAATATCTAATGATAAGTATTCGTAGCAAGCACTAAAATATGAGTTAGAATATCCAAAATGTTAGTAATAATATAATAATTACGAATCTGTATTCGGTTTGTCAAGATATGCTTGTAGATGAAAGTTAGCCTATAGAAAAGTGAAGAAGTAAAGTAAGAAAAGAATATCTAATGATAAGTATTCGTAGCAAGCACTAAAATATGAGTTAGAATATCCAAAATGTTAGTAATAATATAATAATTACGAATCTGTATTTGGTTTGTCAAGATATGCTTGTAGATGAAAGTTAGCCTATAGAAAAGTGAAGAAGTAAAGTAAGAAAAGAATATCTAATGATAAGTATTCGTAGCAAGCACTAAAATATGAGTTAGAATATCCAAAATGTTAGTAATAATATAATAATTACGAATCTGTATTTGGTTTGTCAAGATATGCTTGTAGATGAAAGTTAGCCTATAGAAAAGTGAAGAAGT
Organism: Loxodes magnus; assembly: GCA_946699065.1. Taxonomy (NCBI): domain Eukaryota; phylum Ciliophora; class Karyorelictea; order Loxodida; family Loxodidae; genus Loxodes; species Loxodes magnus. Next base: position 7,422 of record CAMPDV010004511.1, read on the forward strand.
AAAGTAAGAAAAGAATATCTAATGATAAGTATTCGTAGCAAGCACTAAAATATGAGTTAGAATATCCAAAATGTTAGTAATAATATAATAATTACGAATCTGTATTTGGTTTGTCAAGATATGCTTGTAGATGAAAGTTAGCCTATAGAAAAGTGAAGAAGTAAAGTAAGAAAAGAATATCTAATGATAAGTATTCGTAGCAAGCACTAAAATATGAGTTAGAATATCCAAAATGTTAGTAATAATATAATAATTACGAATCTGTATTTGGTTTGTCAAGATATGCTTGTAGATGAAAGTTAGCCTACTAGAAAAGTAGGCTAACTTTCATCTACAAGCATATCTTGACAAACCAAATACAGATTCGTAATTATTATATTATTACTAACATTTTGGATATTCTAACTCATATTTTAGTGCTTGCTACGAATACTTATCATTAGATATTCTTTTCTTACTTTACTTCTTCACTTTTCTATAGGCTAACTTTCATCTACAAGCATATCTTGACAAACCAAATACAGATTCGTAATTATTATATTATTACTAACATTTTGGATATTCTAACTCATATTTTAGTGCTTGCTACGAATACTTATCATTAGATATTCTTTTCTTACTTTACTTCTTCACTTTTCTATAGGCTAACTTTCATCTACAAGCATATCTTGACAAACCAAATACAGATTCGTAATTATTATATTATTACTAACATTTTGGATATTCTAACTCATATTTTAGTGCTTGCTACGAATACTTATCATTAGATATTCTTTTCTTACTTTACTTCTTCACTTTTCTATAGGCTAACTTTCATCTACAAGCATATCTTGACAAACCAAATACAGATTCGTAATTATTATATTATTACTAACATTTTGGATATTCTAACTCATATTTTAGTGCTTGCTACGAATACTTATCATTAGATATTCTTTTCTTACTTTACTTCTTCACTTTTCTATAGGCTAACTTTCATCTACAAGCATATCTTGACAAACCGAATACAGATTCGTAATTATTATATTATTACTAACATTTTGGATATTCTAACTCATATTTTAGTGCTTGCTACGAATACTTATCATTAGATATTCTTTTCTTACTTTACTTCTTCACTTTTCTATAGGCTAACTTTCATCTACAAGCATATCTTGACAAACCAAATACAGATTCGTAATTATTATATTATTACTAACATTTTGGATATTCTAACTCATATTTTAGTGCTTGCTACGAATACTTATCATTAGATATTCTTTTCTTACTTTACTTCTTCACTTTTCTATAGGCTAACTTTCATCTACAAGCATATCTTGACAAACCAAATACAGATTCGTAATTATTATATTATTACTAACATTTTGGATATTCTAACTCATATTTTAGTGCTTGCTACGAATACTTATCATTAGATATTCTTTTCTTACTTTACTTCTTCACTTTTCTATAGGCTAACTTTCATCTACAAGCATATCTTGACAAACCGAATACAGATTCGTAATTATTATATTATTACTAACATTTTGGATATTCTAACTCATATTTTAGTGCTTGCTACGAATACTTATCATTAGATATTCTTTTCTTACTTTACTTCTTCACTTTTCTATAGGCTAACTTTCATCTACAAGCATATCTTGACAAACCGAATACAGATTCGTAATTATTATATTATTACTAACATTTTGGATATTCTAACTCATATTTTAGTGCTTGCTACGAATACTTATCATTAGATATTCTTTTCTTACTTTACTTCTTCACTTTTCTATAGGCTAACTTTCATCTACAAGCATATCTTGACAAACCAAATACAGATTCGTAATTATTATATTATTACTAACATTTTGGATATTCTAACTCATATTTTAGTGCTTGCTACGAATACTTATCATTAGATATTCTTTTCTTACTTTACTTCTTCACTTTTCTATAGGCTAACTTTCATCTACAAGCATATCTTGACAAACCAAATACAGATTCGTAATTATTATATTATTACTAACATTTTGGATATTCTAACTCATATTTTAGTGCTTGCTACGAATACTTATCATTAGATATTCTTTTCTTACTTTACTTCTTCACTTTTCTATAGGCTAACTTTCATCTACAAGCATATCTTGACAAACCAAATACAGATTCGTAATTATTATATTATTACTAACATTTTGGATATTCTAACTCATATTTTAGTGCTTGCTACGAATACTTATCATTAGATATTCTTTTCTTACTTTACTTCTTCACTTTTCTATAGGCTAACTTTCATCTACAAGCATATCTTGACAAACCGAATACAGATTCGTAATTATTATATTATTACTAACATTTTGGATATTCTAACTCATATTTTAGTGCTTGCTACGAATACTTATCATTAGATATTCTTTTCTTACTTTACTTCTTCACTTTTCTATAGGCTAACTTTCATCTACAAGCATATCTTGACAAACCAAATACAGATTCGTAATTATTATATTATTACTAACATTTTGGATATTCTAACTCATATTTTAGTGCTTGCTACGAATACTTATCATTAGATATTCTTTTCTTACTTTACTTCTTCACTTTTCTATAGGCTAACTTTCATCTACAAGCATATCTTGACAAACCAAATACAGATTCGTAATTATTATATTATTACTAACATTTTGGATATTCTAACTCATATTTTAGTGCTTGCTACGAATACTTATCATTAGATATTCTTTTCTTACTTTACTTCTTCACTTTTCTATAGGCTAACTTTCATCTACAAGCATATCTTGACAAACCAAATACAGATTCGTAATTATTATATTATTACTAACATTTTGGATATTCTAACTCATATTTTAGTGCTTGCTACGAATACTTATCATTAGATATTCTTTTCTTACTTTACTTCTTCACTTTTCTATAGGCTAACTTTCATCTACAAGCATATCTTGACAAACCGAATACAGATTCGTAATTATTATATTATTACTAACATTTTGGATATTCTAACTCATATTTTAGTGCTTGCTACGAATACTTATCATTAGATATTCTTTTCTTACTTTACTTCTTCACTTTTCTATAGGCTAACTTTCATCTACAAGCATATCTTGACAAACCGAATACAGATTCGTAATTATTATATTATTACTAACATTTTGGATATTCTAACTCATATTTTAGTGCTTGCTACGAATACTTATCATTAGATATTCTTTTCTTACTTTACTTCTTCACTTTTCTATAGGCTAACTTTCATCTACAAGCATATCTTGACAAACCAAATACAGATTCGTAATTATTATATTATTACTAACATTTTGGATATTCTAACTCATATTTTAGTGCTTGCTACGAATACTTATCATTAGATATTCTTTTCTTACTTTACTTCTTCACTTTTCTATAGGCTAACTTTCATCTACAAGCATATCTTGACAAACCAAATACAGATTCGTAATTATTATATTATTACTAACATTTTGGATATTCTAACTCATATTTTAGTGCTTGCTACGAATACTTATCATTAGATATTCTTTTCTTACTTTACTTCTTCACTTTTCTATAGGCTAACTTTCATCTACAAGCATATCTTGACAAACCGAATACAGATTCGTAATTATTATATTATTACTAACATTTTGGATATTCTAACTCATATTTTAGTGCTTGCTACGAATACTTATCATTAGATATTCTTTTCTTACTTTACTTCTTCACTTTTCTATAGGCTAACTTTCATCTACAAGCATATCTTGACAAACCAAATACAGATTCGTAATTATTATATTATTACTAACATTTTGGATATTCTAACTCATATTTTAGTGCTTGCTACGAATACTTATCATTAGATATTCTTTTCTTACTTTACTTCTTCACTTTTCTATAGGCTAACTTTCATCTACAAGCATATCTTGACAAACCAAATACAGATTCGTAATTATTATATTATTACTAACATTTTGGATATTCTAACTCATATTTTAGTGCTTGCTACGAATACTTATCATTAGATATTCTTTTCTTACTTTACTTCTTCACTTTTCTATAGGCTAACTTTCATCTACAAGCATATCTTGACAAACCGAATACAGATTCGTAATTATTATATTATTACTAACATTTTGGATATTCTAACTCATATTTTAGTGCTTGCTACGAATACTTATCATTAGATATTCTTTTCTTACTTTACTTCTTCACTTTTCTATAGGCTAACTTTCATCTACAAGCATATCTTGACAAACCAAATACAGATTCGTAATTATTATATTATTACTAACATTTTGGATATTCTAACTCATATTTTAGTGCTTGCTACGAATACTTATCATTAGATATTCTTTTCTTACTTTACTTCTTCACTTTTCTATAGGCTAACTTTCATCTACAAGCATATCTTGACAAACCAAATACAGATTCGTAATTATTATATTATTACTAACATTTTGGATATTCTAACTCATATTTTAGTGCTTGCTACGAATACTTATCATTAGATATTCTTTTCTTACTTTACTTCTTCACTTTTCTATAGGCTAACTTTCATCTACAAGCATATCTTGACAAACCGAATACAGATTCGTAATTATTATATTATTACTAACATTTTGGATATTCTAACTCATATTTTAGTGCTTGCTACGAATACTTATCATTAGATATTCTTTTCTTACTTTACTTCTTCACTTTTCTATAGGCTAACTTTCATCTACAAGCATATCTTGACAAACCAAATACAGATTCGTAATTATTATATTATTACTAACATTTTGGATATTCTAACTCATATTTTAGTGCTTGCTACGAATACTTATCATTAGATATTCTTTTCTTACTTTACTTCTTCACTTTTCTATAGGCTAACTTTCATCTACAAGCATATCTTGACAAACCGAATACAGATTCGTAATTATTATATTATTACTAACATTTTGGATATTCTAACTCATATTTTAGTGCTTGCTACGAATACTTATCATTAGATATTCTTTTCTTACTTTACTTCTTCACTTTTCTATAGGCTAACTTTCATCTACAAGCATATCTTGACAAACCGAATACAGATTCGTAATTATTATATTATTACTAACATTTTGGATATTCTAACTCATATTTTAGTGCTTGCTACGAATACTTATCATTAGATATTCTTTTCTTACTTTACTTCTTCACTTTTCTATAGGCTAACTTTCATCTACAAGCATATCTTGACAAACCAAATACAGATTCGTAATTATTATATTATTACTAACATTTTGGATATTCTAACTCATATTTTAGTGCTTGCTACGAATACTTATCATTAGATATTCTTTTCTTACTTTACTTCTTCACTTTTCTATAGGCTAACTTTCATCTACAAGCATATCTTGACAAACCAAATACAGATTCGTAATTATTATATTATTACTAACATTTTGGATATTCTAACTCATATTTTAGTGCTTGCTACGAATACTTATCATTAGATATTCTTTTCTTACTTTACTTCTTCACTTTTCTATAGGCTAACTTTCATCTACAAGCATATCTTGACAAACCAAATACAGATTCGTAATTATTATATTATTACTAACATTTTGGATATTCTAACTCATATTTTAGTGCTTGCTACGAATACTTATCATTAGATATTCTTTTCTTACTTTACTTCTTCACTTTTCTATAGGCTAACTTTCATCTACAAGCATATCTTGACAAACCAAATACAGATTCGTAATTATTATATTATTACTAACATTTTGGATATTCTAACTCATATTTTAGTGCTTGCTACGAATACTTATCATTAGATATTCTTTTCTTACTTTACTTCTTCACTTTTCTATAGGCTAACTTTCATCTACAAGCATATCTTGACAAACCAAATACAGATTCGTAATTATTATATTATTACTAACATTTTGGATATTCTAACTCATATTTTAGTGCTTGCTACGAATACTTATCATTAGATATTCTTTTCTTACTTTACTTCTTCACTTTTCTATAGGCTAACTTTCATCTACAAGCATATCTTGACAAACCGAATACAGATTCGTAATTATTATATTATTACTAACATTTTGGATATTCTAACTCATATTTTAGTGCTTGCTACGAATACTTATCATTAGATATTCTTTTCTTACTTTACTTCTTCACTTTTCTATAGGCTAACTTTCATCTACAAGCATATCTTGACAAACCAAATACAGATTCGTAATTATTATATTATTACTAACATTTTGGATATTCTAACTCATATTTTAGTGCTTGCTACGAATACTTATCATTAGATATTCTTTTCTTACTTTACTTCTTCACTTTTCTATAGGCTAACTTTCATCTACAAGCATATCTTGACAAACCAAATACAGATTCGTAATTATTATATTATTACTAACATTTTGGATATTCTAACTCATATTTTAGTGCTTGCTACGAATACTTATCATTAGATATTCTTTTCTTACTTTACTTCTTCACTTTTCTATAGGCTAACTTTCATCTACAAGCATATCTTGACAAACCAAATACAGATTCGTAATTATTATATTATTACTAACATTTTGGATATTCTAACTCATATTTTAGTGCTTGCTACGAATACTTATCATTAGATATTCTTTTCTTACTTTACTTCTTCACTTTTCTATAGGCTAACTTTCATCTACAAGCATATCTTGACAAACCGAATACAGATTCGTAATTATTATATTATTACTAACATTTTGGATATTCTAACTCATATTTTAGTGCTTGCTACGAATACTTATCATTAGATATTCTTTTCTTACTTTACTTCTTCACTTTTCTATAGGCTAACTTTCATCTACAAGCATATCTTGACAAACCAAATACAGATTCGTAATTATTATATTATTACTAACATTTTGGATATTCTAACTCATATTTTAGTGCTTGCTACGAATACTTATCATTAGATATTCTTTTCTTACTTTACTTCTTCACTTTTCTATAGGCTAACTTTCATCTACAAGCATATCTTGACAAACCAAATACAGATTCGTAATTATTATATTATTACTAACATTTTGGATATTCTAACTCATATTTTAGTGCTTGCTACGAATACTTATCATTAGATATTCTTTTCTTACTTTACTTCTTCACTTTTCTATAGGCTAACTTTCATCTACAAGCATATCTTGACAAACCGAATACAGATTCGTAATTATTATATTATTACTAACATTTTGGATATTCTAACTCATATTTTAGTGCTTGCTACGAATACTTATCATTAGATATTCTTTTCTTACTTTACTTCTTCACTTTTCTATAGGCTAACTTTCATCTACAAGCATATCTTGACAAACCAAATACAGATTCGTAATTATTATATTATTACTAACATTTTGGATATTCTAACTCATATTTTAGTGCTTGCTACGAATACTTATCATTAGATATTCTTTTCTTACTTTACTTCTTCACTTTTCAATAAGCTAACTTTCATCTACAAGCATATCTTGACAAACCGAATACAGATTCGTAATTATTATATTATTACTAACATTATGAATATTCTAACTTATATTTTAGTGCTTGCTACGAATACTTATCATTAGATATTCTTTTCTTACTTTACTTCTTCACTTTTCATAGGCTAACTTTCATCTACAAGCATATCTTGACAAACCGAATACAGATTCGTAATTATTATATTATTACTAACATTTTGGATATTCTAACTCATATTTTAGTGCTTGCTACGAATACTTATCATTAGATATTCTTTTCTTACTTTACTTCTTCACTTTTCAATAAGCTAACTTTCATCTACAAGCATATCTTGACAAACCGAATACAGATTCGTAATTATTATATTATTACTAACATTATGAATATTCTAACTTATATTTTAGTGCTTGCTACGAATACTTATCATTAGATATTCTTTTCTTACTTTACTTCTTCACTTTTCATAGGCTAACTTTCATCTACAAGCATATCTTGACAAACCGAATACAGATTCGTAATTATTATATTATTACTAACATTTTGGATATTCTAACTTATATTTTAGTGCTTGCTATGAAAACTTATCATTAGATATTCTTTTCTTACTTTACTTCTTCACTTTTCTATAGGCTAACTTTCATCTACAAGCATATCTTGACAAACCGAATACAGATTCGTAATTATTATATTATTACTAACATTTTGGATATTCTAACTCATATTTTAGTGCTTGCTACGAATACTTATCATTAGATATTCTTTTCTTACTTTACTTCTTCACTTTTCTATAGGCTAACTTTCATCTACAAGCATATCTTGACAAACCAAATACAGATTCGTAATTATTATATTATTACTAACATTTTGGATATTCTAACTCATATTTTAGTGCTTGCTACGAATACTTATCATTAGATATTCTTTTCTTACTTTACTTCTTCACTTTTCTATAGGCTAACTTTCATCTACAAGCATATCTTGACAAACCAAATACAGATTCGTAATTATTATATTATTACTAACATTTTGGATATTCTAACTCATATTTTAGTGCTTGCTACGAATACTTATCATTAGATATTCTTTTCTTACTTTACTTCTTCACTTTTCTATAGGCTAACTTTCATCTACAAGCATATCTTGACAAACCGAATACAGATTCGTAATTATTATATTATTACTAACATTTTGGATATTCTAACTCATATTTTAGTGCTTGCTACGAATACTTATCATTAGATATTCTTTTCTTACTTTACTTCTTCACTTTTCTATAGGCTAACTTTCATCTACAAGCATATCTTGACAAACCAAATACAGATTCGTAATTATTATATTATTACTAACATTTTGGATATTCTAACTCATATTTTAGTGCTTGCTACGAATACTTATCATTAGATATTCTTTTCTTACTTTACTTCTTCACTTTTCTATAGGCTAACTTTCATCTACAAGCATATCTTGACAAACCAAATACAGATTCGTAATTATTATATTATTACTAACATTTTGGATATTCTAACTCATATTTTAGTGCTTGCTACGAATACTTATCATTAGATATTCTTTTCTTACTTTACTTCTTCACTTTTCTATAGGCTAACTTTCATCTACAAGCATATCTTGACAAACCAAATACAGATTCGTAATTATTATATTATTACTAACATTTTGGATATTCTAACTCATATTTTAGTGCTTGCTACGAATACTTATCATTAGATATTCTTTTCTTACTTTACTTCTTCACTTTTCTATAGGCTAACTTTCATCTACAAGCATATCTTGACAAACCAAATACAGATTCGTAATTATTATATTATTACTAACATTTTGGATATTCTAACTCATATTTTAGTGCTTGCTACGAATACTTATCATTAGATATTCTTTTCTTACTTTACTTCTTCACTTTTCTATAGGCTAACTTTCATCTACAAGCATATCTTGACAAACCGAATACAGATTCGTAATTATTATATTATTACTAACATTTTGGATATTCTAACTCATATTTTAGTGCTTGCTACGAATACTTATCATTAGATATTCTTTTCTTACTTTACTTCTTCACTTTTCTATAGGCTAACTTTCATCTACAAGCATATCTTGACAAACCAAATACAGATTCGTAATTATTATATTATTACTAACATTTTGGATATTCTAACTCATATTTTAGTGCTTGCTACGAATACTTATCATTAGATATTCTTTTCTTACTTTACTTCTTCACTTTTCTATAGGCTAACTTTCATCTACAAGCATATCTTGACAAACCAAATACAGATTCGTAATTATTATATTATTACTAACATTTTGGATATTCTAACTCATATTTTAGTGCTTGCTACGAATACTTATCATTAGATATTCTTTTCTTACTTTACTTCTTCACTTTTCTATAGGCTAACTTTCATCTACAAGCATATCTTGACAAACCAAATACAGATTCGTAATTATTATATTATTACTAACATTTTGGATATTCTAACTCATATTTTAGTGCTTGCTACGAATACTTATCATTAGATATTCTTTTCTTACTTTACTTCTTCACTTTTCTATAGGCTAACTTTCATCTACAAGCATATCTTGACAAACCAAATACAGATTCGTAATTATTATATTATTACTAACATTTTGGATATTCTAACTCATATTTTAGTGCTTGCTACGAATACTTATCATTAGATATTCTTTTCTTACTTTACTTCTTCACTTTTCTATAGGCTAACTTTCATCTACAAGCATATCTTGACAAACCGAATACAGATTCGTAATTATTATATTATTACTAACATTTTGGATATTCTAACTCATATTTTAGTGCTTGCTACGAAAACTTATCATTAGATATTCTTTTCTTACTTTACTTCTTCACTTTTCTATAGGCTAACTTTCATCTACAAGCATATCTTGACAAACCGAATACAGATTCGTAATTATTATATTATTACTAACATTTTGGATATTCTAACTCATATTTTAGTGCTTGCTACGAAAACTTATCATTAGATATTCTTTTCTTACTTTACTTCTTCACTTTTCTATAGGCTAACTTTCATCTACAAGCATATCTTGACAAACCGAATACAGATTCGTAATTATTATATTATTACTAACATTTTGGATATTCTAACTCATATTTTAGTGCTTGCTACGAATACTTATCATTAGATATTCTTTTCTTACTTTACTTCTTCACTTTTCTATAGGCTAACTTTCATCTACAAGCATATCTTGACAAACCGAATACAGATTCGTAATTATTATATTATTACTAACATTTTGGATATTCTAACTCATATTTTAGTGCTTGCTACGAATACTTATCATTAGATATTCTTTTCTTACTTTACTTCTTCACTTTTCTATAGGCTAACTTTCATCTACAAGCATATCTTGACAAACCGAATACAGATTCGTAATTATTATATTATTACTAACATTTTGGATATTCTAACTCATATTTTAGTGCTTGCTACGAATACTTATCATTAGATATTCTTTTCTTACTTTACTTCTTCACTTTTCTATAGGCTAACTTTCATCTACAAGCATATCTTGACAAACCGAATACAGATTCGTAATTATTATATTATTACTAACATTTTGGATATTCTAACTCATATTTTAGTGCTTGCTACGAAAACTTATCATTAGATATTCTTTTCTTACTTTACTTCTTCACTTTTCTATAGGCTAACTTTCATCTACAAGCATATCTTGACAAACCGAATACAGATTCGTAATTATTATATTATTACTAACATTTTGGATATTCTAACTCATATTTTAGTGCTTGCTACGAAAACTTATCATTAGATATTCTTTTCTTACTTTACTTCTTCACTTTTCTATAGGCTAACTTTCATCTACAAGCATATCTTGACAAACCGAATACAGATTCGTAATTATTATATTATTACTAACATTTTGGATATTCTAACTCATATTTTAGTGCTTGCTACGAAAACTTATCATTAGATATTCTTTTCTTACTTTACTTCTTCACTTTTCTATAGGCTAACTTTCATCTACAAGCATATCTTGACAAACCGAATACAGATTCGTAATTATTATATTATTACTAACATTTTGGATATTCTAACTCATATTTTAGTGCTTGCTACGAATACTTATCATTAGATATTCTTTTCTTACTTTACTTCTTCACTTTTCTATAGGCTAACTTTCATCTACAAGCATATCTTGACAAACCGAATACAGATTCGTAATTATTATATTATTACTAACATTTTGGATATTCTAACTCATATTTTAGTGCTTGCTACGAATACTTATCATTAGATATTCTTTTCTTACTTTACTTCTTCACTTTTCTATAGGCTAACTTTCATCTACAAGCATATCTTGACAAACCGAATACAGATTCGTAATTATTATATTATTACTAACATTTTGGATATTCTAACTCATATTTTAGTGCTTGCTACGAAAACTTATCATTAGATATTCTTTTCTTACTTTACTTCTTCACTTTTCTATAGGCTAACTTTCATCTACAAGCATATCTTGACAAACCAAATACAGATTCGTAATTATTATATTATTACTAACATTTTGGATATTCTAACTCATATTTTAGTGCTTGCTACGAATACTTATCATTAGATATTCTTTTCTTACTTTACTTCTTCACTTTTCTATAGGCTAACTTTCATCTACAAGCATATCTTGACAAACCGAATACAGATTCGTAATTATTATATTATTACTAACATTTTGGATATTCTAACTCATATTTTAGTGCTTGCTACGAATACTTATCATTAGATATTCTTTTCTTACTTTACTTCTTCACTTTTCTATAGGCTAACTTTCATCTACAAGCATATCTTGACAAACCGAATACAGATTCGTAATTATTATATTATTACTAACATTTTGGATATTCTAACTCATATTTTAGTGCTTGCTACGAAAACTTATCATTAGATATTCTTTTCTTACTTTACTTCTTCACTTTTCTATAGGCTAACTTTCATCTACAAGCATATCTTGACAAACCGAATACAGATTCGTAATTATTATATTATTACTAACATTTTGGATATTCTAACTCATATTTTAGTGCTTGCTACGAAAACTTATCATTAGATATTCTTTTCTTACTTTACTTCTTCACTTTTCTATAGGCTAACTTTCATCTACAAGCATATCTTGACAAACCGAATACAGATTCGTAATTATTATATTATTACTAACATTTTGGATATTCTAACTCATATTTTAGTGCTTGCTACGAATACTTATCATTAGATATTCTTTTCTTACTTTACTTCTTCACTTTTCTATAGGCTAACTTTCATCTACAAGCATATCTTGACAAACCGAATACAGATTCGTAATTATTATATTATTACTAACATTTTGGATATTCTAACTCATATTTTAGTGCTTGCTACGAATACTTATCATTAGATATTCTTTTCTTACTTTACTTCTTCACTTTTCTATAGGCTAACTTTCATCTACAAGCATATCTTGACAAACCGAATACAGATTCGTAATTATTATATTATTACTAACATTTTGGATATTCTAACTCATATTTTAGTGCTTGCTACGAAAACTTATCATTAGATATTCTTTTCTTACTTTACTTCTTCACTTTTCTATAGGCTAACTTTCATCTACAAGCATATCTTGACAAACCAAATACAGATTCGTAATTATTATATTATTACTAACATTTTGGATATTCTAACTCATATTTTAGTGCTTGCTACGAATACTTATCATTAGATATTCTTTTCTTACTTTACTTCTTCACTTTTCTATAGGCTAACTTTCATCTACAAGCATATCTTGACAAACCAAATACAGATTCGTAATTATTATATTATTACTAACATTTTGGATATTCTAACTCATATTTTAGTGCTTGCTACGAATACTTATCATTAGATATTCTTTTCTTACTTTACTTCTTCACTTTTCTATAGGCTAACTTTCATCTACAAGCATATCTTGACAAACCAAATACAGATTCGTAATTATTATATTATTACTAACATTTTGGATATTCTAACTCATATTTTAGTGCTTGCTACGAATACTTATCATTAGATATTCTTTTCTTACTTTACTTCTTCACTTTTCTATAGGCTAACTTTCATCTACAAGCATATCTTGACAAACCGAATACAGATTCGTAATTATTATATTATTACTAACATTTTGGATATTCTAACTCATATTTTAGTGCTTGCTACGAATACTTATCATTAGATATTCTTTTCTTACTTTACTTCTTCACTTTTCTATAGGCTAACTTTCATCTACAAGCATATCTTGACAAACCGAATACAGATTCGTAATTATTATATTATTACTAACATTTTGGATATTCTAACTCATATTTTAGTGCTTGCTACGAATACTTATCATTAGATATTCTTTTCTTACTTTACTTCTTCACTTTTCTATAGGCTAACTTTCATCTACAAGCATATCTTGACAAACCGAATACAGATTCGTAATTATTATATTATTACTAACATTTTGGATATTCTAACTCATATTTTAGTGCTTGCTACGAAAACTTATCATTAGATATTCTTTTCTTACTTTACTTCTTCACTTTTCTATAGGCTAACTTTCATCTACAAGCATATCTTGACAAACCAAATACAGATTCGTAATTATTATATTATTACTAACATTTTGGATATTCTAACTCATATTTTAGTGCTTGCTACGAATACTTATCATTAGATATTCTTTTCTTACTTTACTTCTTCACTTTTCTATAGGCTAACTTTCATCTACAAGCATATCTTGACAAACCAAATACAGATTCGTAATTATTATATTATTACTAACATTTTGGATATTCTAACTCATATTTTAGTGCTTGCTACGAATACTTATCATTAGATATTCTTTTCTTACTTTACTTCTTCACTTTTCTATAGGCTAACTTTCATCTACAAGCATATCTTGACAAACCAAATACAGATTCGTAATTATTATATTATTACTAACATTTTGGATATTCTAACTCATATTTTAGTGCTTGCTACGAATACTTATCATTAGATATTCTTTTCTTACTTTACTTCTTCACTTTTCTATAGGCTAACTTTCATCTACAAGCATATCTTGACAAACCGAATACAGATTCGTAATTATTATATTATTACTAACATTTTGGATATTCTAACTCATATTTTAGTGCTTGCTACGAATACTTATCATTAGATATTCTTTTCTTACTTTACTTCTTCACTTTTCTATAGGCTAACTTTCATCTACAAGCATATCTTGACAAACCGAATACAGATTCGTAATTATTATATTATTACTAACATTTTGGATATTCTAACTCATATTTTAGTGCTTGCTACGAAAACTTATCATTAGATATTCTTTTCTTACTTTACTTCTTCACTTTTCTATAGGCTAACTTTCATCTACAAGCATATCTTGACAAACCGAATACAGATTCGTAATTATTATATTATTACTAACATTTTGGATATTCTAACTCATATTTTAGTGCTTGCTACGAAAACTTATCATTAGATATTCTTTTCTTACTTTACTTCTTCACTTTTCTATAGGCTAACTTTCATCTACAAGCATATCTTGACAAACCGAATACAGATTCGTAATTATTATATTATTACTAACATTTTGGATATTCTAACTCATATTTTAGTGCTTGCTACGAAAACTTATCATTAGATATTCTTTTCTTACTTTACTTCTTCACTTTTCTATAGGCTAACTTTCATCTACAAGCATATCTTGACAAACCGAATACAGATTCGTAATTGTGACATTATTACTAACATTTTGGATATTCTAACTCATATTTTAGTGCTTGCTACGAATACTTATCATTAGATATTCTTTTCTTACTTTACTTCTTCACTTTTCTATAGGCTAACTTTCATCTACAAGCATATCTTGACAAACCAAATACAGATTCGTAATTATTATATTATTACTAACATTTTGGATATTCTAACTCATATTTTAGTGCTTGCTACGAATACTTATCATTAGATATTCTTTTCTTACTTTACTTCTTCACTTTTCTATAGGCTAACTTTCATCTACAAGCATATCTTGACAAACCGAATACAGATTCGTAATTATTATATTATTACTAACATTTTGGATATTCTAACTCATATTTTAGTGCTTGCTACGAATACTTATCATTAGATATTCTTTTCTTACTTTACTTCTTCACTTTTCTATAGGCTAACTTTCATCTACAAGCATATCTTGACAAACCGAATACAGATTCGTAATTATTATATTATTACTAACATTTTGGATATTCTAACTCATATTTTAGTGCTTGCTACGAATACTTATCATTAGATATTCTTTTCTTACTTTACTTCTTCACTTTTAATAGGCTAACTTTCATCTACAAGCATATCTTGACAAAACGAATACAGATTCATAATTGTATAATATTACTAACATTTTGGATATTCTAACTTATATTTTAGTGCTTGCTACGCAAACTTATCATTAGATATTCTTTTCTTACTTTACTTCTTCACTTTTCTATAGGCTAACTTTCATCTACAAGCATATCTTGACAAAACCAAATACAGATTCGTAATTATTATATTATTACTAACATTTTGGATATTCTAACTCATATTTTAGTGCTTGCTACGAATACTTATCATTAGATATTCTTTTCTTACTTACTTCTTCACTTTTCTATAGGCTAACTTTCATCTACAAGCATATCTTGACAAACCAAATACAGATTCGTAATTATTATATTATTACTAACATTTTGGATATTCTAACTCATATTTTAGTGCTTGCTACGAATACTTATCATTAGATATTCTTTTCTTACTTTACTTCTTCACTTTTCTATAGGCTAACTTTCATCTACAAGCATATCTTGACAAACCAAATACAGATTCGTAATTATTATATTATTACTAACATTTTGGATATTCTAACTCATATTTTAGTGCTTGCTACGAATACTTATCATTAGATATTCTTTTCTTACTTTACTTCTTCACTTTTCTATAGGCTAACTTTCATCTACAAGCATATCTTGACAAACCGAATACAGATTCGTAATTATTATATTATTACTAACATTTTGGATATTCTAACTCATATTTTAGTGCTTGCTACGAATACTTATCATTAATATCTAATGATAAGTATTCGTAGCAAGCACTAAAATATGAGTTAAATATCCAAAATGTTAGTAATAATATAATAATTACGATCTGTATTTTGTATTTGTCAAGATATGCTTGAGATGAAAGTTAGCCTATAGAAAAGTGAAGAAGTAAAGTAAGAAAAGAATATCTAATGATAAGTATTCGTAGCAAGCACTAAAATATGAGTTAGAATATCCAAAATGTTAGTAATAATATAATAATTACGAATCTGTATTCGGTTTGTCAAGATATGCTTGTAGATGAAAGTTAGCCTATAGAAAAGTGAAGAAGTAAAGTAAGAAAAGAATATCTAATGATAAGTATTCGTAGCAAGCACTAAAATATGAGTTAGAATATCCAAAATGTTAGTAATAATATAATAATTACGAATCTGTATTTGGTTTGTCAAGATATGCTTGTAGATGAAAGTTAGCCTATAGAAAAGTGAAGAAGTAAAGTAAGAAAAGAATATCTAATGATAAGTATTCGTAGCAAGCACTAAAATATGAGTTAGAATATCCAAAATGTTAGTAATAATATAATAATTACGAATCTGTATTTGGTTTGTCAAGATATGCTTGTAGATGAAAGTTAGCCTATAGAAAAGTGAAGAAGTAAAGTAAGAAAAGAATATCTAATGATAAGTATTCGTAGCAAGCACTAAAATATGAGTTAGAATATCCAAAATGTTAGTAATAATATAATAATTACGAATCTGTATTTGGTTTGTCAAGATATGCTTGTAGATGAAAGTTAGCCTATAGAAAAGTGAAGAAGTAAAGTAAGAAAAGAATATCTAATGATAAGTATTCGTAGCAAGCACTAAAATATGAGTTAGAATATCCAAAATGTTAGTAATAATATAATAATTACGAATCTGTATTCGGTTTGTCAAGATATGCTTGTAGATGAAAGTTAGCCTATAGAAAAGTGAAGAAGTAAAGTAAGAAAAGAATATCTAATGATAAGTATTCGTAGCAAGCACTAAAATATGAGTTAGAATATCCAAAATGTTAGTAATAATATAATAATTACGAATCTGTATTTGGTTTGTCAAGATATGCTTGTAGATGAAAGTTAGCCTATAGAAAAGTGAAGAAGTAAAGTAAGAAAAGAATATCTAATGATAAGTATTCGTAGCAAGCACTAAAATATGAGTTAGAATATCCAAAATGTTAGTAATAATATAATAATTACGAATCTGTATTTGGTTTGTCAAGATATGCTTGTAGATGAAAGTTAGCCTATAGAAAAGTGAAGAAGTAAAGTAAGAAAAGAATATCTAATGATAAGTATTCGTAGCAAGCACTAAAATATGAGTTAGAATATCCAAAATGTTAGTAATAATATAATAATTACGAATCTGTATTTGGTTTGTCAAGATATGCTTGTAGATGAAAGTTAGCCTATAGAAAAGTGAAGAAGTAAAGTAAGAAAAGAATATCTAATGATAAGTATTCGTAGCAAGCACTAAAATATGAGTTAGAATATCCAAAATGTTAGTAATAATATAATAATTACGAATCTGTATTTGGTTTGTCAAGATATGCTTGTAGATGAAAGTTAGCCTATAGAAAAGTGAAGAAGTAAAGTAAGAAAAGAATATCTAATGATAAGTATTCGTAGCAAGCACTAAAATATGAGTTAGAATATCCAAAATGTTAGTAATAATATAATAATTACGATCTGTATTCGGTTTGTCAAGATATGCTTGTAGATGAAAGTTAGCCTATAGAAAAGTGAAGAAGTAAAGTAAGAAAAGAATATCTAATGATAAGTATTCGTAGCAAGCACTAAAATATGAGTTAGAATATCCAAAATGTTAGTAATAATATAATAATTACGAATCTGTATTTGGTTTGTCAAGATATGCTTGTAGATGAAAGTTAGCCTATAGAAAAGTGAAGAAGTAAAGTAAGAAAAGAATATCTAATGATAAGTATTCGTAGCAAGCACTAAAATATGAGTTAGAATATCCAAAATGTTAGTAATAATATAATAATTACGAATCTGTATTTGGTTTGTCAAGATATGCTTGTAGATGAAAGTTAGCCTATAGAAAAGTGAAGAAGTAAAGTAAGAAAAGAATATCTAATGATAAGTATTCGTAGCAAGCACTAAAATATGAGTTAGAATATCCAAAATGTTAGTAATAATATAATAATTACGAATCTGTATTTGGTTTGTCAAGATATGCTTGTAGATGAAAGTTAGCCTATAGAAAAGTGAAGAAGTAAAGTAAGAAAAGAATATCTAATGATAAGTATTCGTAGCAAGCACTAAAATATGAGTTAGAATATCCAAAATGTTAGTAATAATATAATAATTACGAATCTGTATTCGGTTTGTCAAGATATGCTTGTAGATGAAAGTTAGCCTATAGAAAAGTGAAGAAGTAAAGTAAGAAAAGAATATCTAATGATAAGTATTCGTAGCAAGCACTAAAATATGAGTTAGAATATCCAAAATGTTAGTAATAATATAATAATTACGAATCTGTATTTGGTTTGTCAAGATATGCTTGTAGATGAAAGTTAGCCTATAGAAAAGTGAAGAAGTAAAGTAAGAAAAGAATATCTAATGATAAGTATTCGTAGCAAGCACTAAAATATGAGTTAGAATATCCAAAATGTTAGTAATAATATAATAATTACGAATCTGTATTTGGTTTGTCAAGATATGCTTGTAGATGAAAGTTAGCCTATAGAAAAGTGAAGAAGTAAAGTAAGAAAAGAATATCTAATGATAAGTATTCGTAGCAAGCACTAAAATATGAGTTAGAATATCCAAAATGTTAGTAATAATATAATAATTACGAATCTGTATTCGGTTTGTCAAGATATGCTTGTAGATGAAAGTTAGCCTATAGAAAAGTGAAGAAGTAAAGTAAGAAAAGAATATCTAATGATAAGTATTCGTAGCAAGCACTAAAATATGAGTTAGAATATCCAAAATGTTAGTAATAATATAATAATTACGAATCTGTATTTGGTTTGTCAAGATATGCTTGTAGATGAAAGTTAGCCTATAGAAAAGTGAAGAAGTAAAGTAAGAAAAGAATATCTAATGATAAGTATTCGTAGCAAGCACTAAAATATGAGTTAGAATATCCAAAATGTTAGTAATAATATAATAATTACGAATCTGTATTTGGTTTGTCAAGATATGCTTGTAGATGAAAGTTAGCCTATAGAAAAGTGAAGAAGTAAAGTAAGAAAAGAATATCTAATGATAAGTATTCGTAGCAAGCACTAAAATATGAGTTAGAATATCCAAAATGTTAGTAATAATATAATAATTACGAATCTGTATTTGGTTTGTCAAGATATGCTTGTAGATGAAAGTTAGCCTATAGAAAAGTGAAGAAGTAAAGTAAGAAAAGAATATCTAATGATAAGTATTCGTAGCAAGCACTAAAATATGAGTTAGAATATCCAAAATGTTAGTAATAATATAATAATTACGAATCTGTATTCGGTTTGTCAAGATATGCTTGTAGATGAAAGTTAGCCTATAGAAAAGTGAAGAAGTAAAGTAAGAAAAGAATATCTAATGATAAGTATTCGTAGCAAGCACTAAAATATGAGTTAGAATATCCAAAATGTTAGTAATAATATAATAATTACGAATCTGTATTTGGTTTGTCAAGATATGCTTGTAGATGAAAGTTAGCCTATAGAAAAGTGAAGAAGTAAAGTAAGAAAAGAATATCTAATGATAAGTATTCGTAGCAAGCACTAAAATATGAGTTAGAATATCCAAAATGTTAGTAATAATATAATAATTACGAATCTGTATTTGGTTTGTCAAGATATGCTTGTAGATGAAAGTTAGCCTATAGAAAAGTGAAGAAGTAAAGTAAGAAAAGAATATCTAATGATAAGTATTCGTAGCAAGCACTAAAATATGAGTTAGAATATCCAAAATGTTAGTAATAATATAATAATTACGAATCTGTATTTGGTTTGTCAAGATATGCTTGTAGATGAAAGTTAGCCTATAGAAAAGTGAAGAAGTAAAGTAAGAAAAGAATATCTAATGATAAGTATTCGTAGCAAGCACTAAAATATGAGTTAGAATATCCAAAATGTTAGTAATAATATAATAATTACGAATCTGTATTCGGTTTGTCAAGATATGCTTGTAGATGAAAGTTAGCCTATAGAAAAGTGAAGAAGTAAAGTAAGAAAAGAATATCTAATGATAAGTATTCGTAGCAAGCACTAAAATATGAGTTAGAATATCCAAAATGTTAGTAATAATATAATAATTACGAATCTGTATTTGGTTTGTCAAGATATGCTTGTAGATGAAAGTTAGCCTATAGAAAAGTGAAGAAGTAAAGTAAGAAAAGAATATCTAATGATAAGTATTCGTAGCAAGCACTAAAATATGAGTTAGAATATCCAAAATGTTAGTAATAATATAATAATTACGAATCTGTATTTGGTTTGTCAAGATATGCTTGTAGATGAAAGTTAGCCTATAGAAAAGTGAAGAAGTAAAGTAAGAAAAGAATATCTAATGATAAGTATTCGTAGCAAGCACTAAAATATGAGTTAGAATATCCAAAATGTTAGTAATAATATAATAATTACGAATCTGTATTCGGTTTGTCAAGATATGCTTGTAGATGAAAGTTAGCCTATAGAAAAGTGAAGAGTAAAGTAAGAAAAGAATATCTAATGATAAGTATTCGTAGCAAGCACTAAAATATGAGTTAGAATATCCAAAATGTTAGTAATAATATAATAATTACGAATCTGTATTTGGTTTGTCAAGATATGCTTGTAGATGAAAGTTAGCCTATAGAAAAGTGAAGAAGTAAAGTAAGAAAAGAATATCTAATGATAAGTATTCGTAGCAAGCACTAAAATATGAGTTAGAATATCCAAAATGTTAGTAATAATATAATAATTACGAATCTGTATTTGGTTTGTCAAGATATGCTTGTAGATGAAAGTTAGCCTATAGAAAAGTGAAGAAGTAAAGTAAGAAAAGAATATCTAATGATAAGTATTCGTAGCAAGCACTAAAATATGAGTTAGAATATCCAAAATGTTAGTAATAATATAATAATTACGAATCTGTATTTGGTTTGTCAAGATATGCTTGTAGATGAAAGTTAGCCTATAGAAAAGTGAAGAAGTAAAGTAAGAAAAGAATATCTAATGATAAGTATTCGTAGCAAGCACTAAAATATGAGTTAGAATATCCAAAATGTTAGTAATAATATAATAATTACGAATCTGTATTTGGTTTGTCAAGATATGCTTGTAGATGAAAGTTAGCCTATAGAAAAGTGAAGAAGTAAAGTAAGAAAAGAATATCTAATGATAAGTATTCGTAGCAAGCACTAAAATATGAGTTAGAATATCCAAAATGTTAGTAATAATATAATAATTACGAATCTGTATTTGGTTGTCAAGATATGCTTGTAGATGAAAGTTAGCCTATAGAAAAGTGAAGAAGTAAAGTAAGAAAAGAATATCTAATGATAAGTATTCGTAGCAAGCACTATAGATTAATATCAAAAGTTAGGTAATAATATAATAATTACGAATCTGTATTTGGTTTGTCAAGATATGCTTGTAGATGAAAGTTAGCCTATAGAAAAGTGAAGAAGTAAAGTAAGAAAAGAATATCTAATGATAAGTATTCGTAGCAAGCACTAAAATATGAGTTAGAATATCCAAAATGTTAGTAATAATATAATAATTACGAATCTGTATTCGGTTTGTCAAGATATGCTTGTAGATGAAAGTTAGCCTATAGAAAAGTGAAGAAGTAAAGTAAGAAAAGAATATCTAATGATAAGTATTCGTAGCAAGCACTAAAATATGAGTTAGAATATCCAAAATGTTAGTAATAATATAATAATTACGAATCTGTATTTGGTTTGTCAAGATATGCTTGTAGATGAAAGTTAGCCTATAGAAAAGTGAAGAAGTAAAGTAAGAAAAGAATATCTAATGATAAGTATTCGTAGCAAGCACTAAAATATGAGTTAGAATATCCAAAATGTTAGTAATAATATAATAATTACGAATCTGTATTTGGTTTGTCAAGATATGCTTGTAGATGAAAGTTAGCCTATAGAAAAGTGAAGAAGTAAAGTAAGAAAAGAATATCTAATGATAAGTATTCGTAGCAAGCACTAAAATATGAGTTAGAATATCCAAAATGTTAGTAATAATATAATAATTACGAATCTGTATTCGGTTTGTCAAGATATGCTTGTAGATGAAAGTTAGCCTATAGAAAAGTGAAGAAGTAAAGTAAGAAAAGAATATCTAATGATAAGTATTCGTAGCAAGCACTAAAATATGAGTTAGAATATCCAAAATGTTAGTAATAATATAATAATTACGAATCTGTATTTGGTTTGTCAAGATATGCTTGTAGATGAAAGTTAGCCTATAGAAAAGTGAAGAAGTAAAGTAAGAAAAGAATATCTAATGATAAGTATTCGTAGCAAGCACTAAAATATGAGTTAGAATATCCAAAATGTTAGTAATAATATAATAATTACGAATCTGTATTTGGTTTGTCAAGATATGCTTGTAGATGAAAGTTAGCCTATAGAAAAGTGAAGAAGTAAAGTAAGAAAAGAATATCTAATGATAAGTATTCGTAGCAAGCACTAAAATATGAGTTAGAATATCCAAAATGTTAGTAATAATATAATAATTACGAATCTGTATTCGGTTTGTCAAGATATGCTTGTAGATGAAAGTTAGCCTATAGAAAAGTGAAGAAGTAAAGTAAGAAAAGAATATCTAATGATAAGTATTCGTAGCAAGCACTAAAATATGAGTTAGAATATCCAAAATGTTAGTAATAATATAATAATTACGAATCTGTATTTGGTTTGTCAAGATATGCTTGTAGATGAAAGTTAGCCTATAGAAAAGTGAAGAAGTAAAGTAAGAAAAGAATATCTAATGATAAGTATTCGTAGCAAGCACTAAAATATGAGTTAGAATATCCAAAATGTTAGTAATAATATAATAATTACGAATCTGTATTCGGTTTGTCAAGATATGCTTGTAGATGAAAGTTAGCCTATAGAAAAGTGAAGAAGTAAAGTAAGAAAAGAATATCTAATGATAAGTATTCGTAGCAAGCACTAAAATATGAGTTAGAATATCCAAAATGTTAGTAATAATATAATAATTACGAATCTGTATTCGGTTTGTCAAGATATGCTTGTAGATGAAAGTTAGCCTATAGAAAAGTGAAGAAGTAAAGTAAGAAAAGAATATCTAATGATAAGTATTCGTAGCAAGCACTAAAATATGAGTTAGAATATCCAAAATGTTAGTAATAATATAATAATTACGAATCTGTATTCGGTTTGTCAAGATATGCTTGTAGATGAAAGTTAGCCTATAGAAAAGTGAAGAAGTAAAGTAAGAAAAGAATATCTAATGATAAGTATTCGTAGCAAGCACTAAAATATGAGTTAGAATATCCAAAATGTTAGTAATAATATAATAATTACGAATCTGTATTGGTTTGTCAAGATATGCTTGTAGATGAAAGTTAGCCTATAGAAAAGTGAAGAAGTAAAGTAAGAAAAGAATATCTAATGATAAGTATTCGTAGCAAGCACTAAAATATGAGTTAGAATATCCAAAATGTTAGTAATAATATAATAATTACGAATCTGTATTCGGTTTGTCAAGATATGCTTGTAGATGAAAGTTAGCCTATAGAAAAGTGAAGAAGTAAAGTAAGAAAAGAATATCTAATGATAAGTATTCGTAGCAAGCACTAAAATATGAGTTAGAATATCCAAAATGTTAGTAATAATATAATAATTACGAATCTGTATTTGGTTTGTCAAGATATGCTTGTAGATGAAAGTTAGCCTATAGAAAAGTGAAGAAGTAAAGTAAGAAAAGAATATCTAATGATAAGTATTCGTAGCAAGCACTAAAATATGAGTTAGAATATCCAAAATGTTAGTAATAATATAATAATTACGAATCTGTATTCGGTTTGTCAAGATATGCTTGTAGATGAAAGTTAGCCTATAGAAAAGTGAAGAAGTAAAGTAAGAAAAGAATATCTAATGATAAGTATTCGTAGCAAGCACTAAAATATGAGTTAGAATATCCAAAATGTTAGTAATAATATAATAATTACGAATCTGTATTTGTTTGTCAAGATATGCTTGTAGATGAAAGTTAGCCTATAGAAAAGTGAAGAAGTAAAGTAAGAAAAGAATATCTAATGATAAGTATTCGTAGCAAGCACTAAAATATGAGTTAGAATATCCAAAATGTTAGTAATAATATAATAATTACGAATCTGTATTTGGTTTGTCAAGATATGCTTGTAGATGAAAGTTAGCCTATAGAAAAGTGAAGAAGTAAAGTAAGAAAAGAATATCTAATGATAAGTATTCGTAGCAAGCACTAAAATATGAGTTAGAATATCCAAAATGTTAGTAATAATATAATAATTACGAATCTGTATTTGGTTTGTCAAGATATGCTTGTAGATGAAAGTTAGCCTATAGAAAAGTGAAGAAGTAAAGTAAGAAAAGAATATCTAATGATAAGTATTCGTAGCAAGCACTAAAATATGAGTTAGAATATCCAAAATGTTAGTAATAATATAATAATTACGAATCTGTATTTGGTTTGTCAAGATATGCTTGTAGATGAAAGTTAGCCTATAGAAAAGTGAAGAAGTAAAGTAAGAAAAGAATATCTAATGATAAGTATTCGTAGCAAGCACTAAAATATGAGTTAGAATATCCAAAATGTTAGTAATAATATAATAATTACGAATCTGTATTTGGTTTGTCAAGATATGCTTGTAGATGAAAGTTAGCCTATAGAAAAGTGAAGAAGTAAAGTAAGAAAAGAATATCTAATGATAAGTATTCGTAGCAAGCACTAAAATATGAGTTAGAATATCCAAAATGTTAGTAATAATATAATAATTACGAATCTGTATTTGGTTTGTCAAGATATGCTTGTAGATGAAAGTTAGCCTATAGAAAAGTGAAGAAGTAAAGTAAGAAAAGAATATCTAATGATAAGTATTCGTAGCAAGCACTAAAATATGAGTTAGAATATCCAAAATGTTAGTAATAATATAATAATTACGAATCTGTATTCGGTTTGTCAAGATATGCTTGTAGATGAAAGTTAGCCTATAGAAAAGTGAAGAAGTAAAGTAAGAAAAGAATATCTAATGATAAGTATTCGTAGCAAGCACTAAAATATGAGTTAGAATATCCAAAATGTTAGTAATAATATAATAATTACGAATCTGTATTTGGTTTGTCAAGATATGCTTGTAGATGAAAGTTAGCCTATAGAAAAGTGAAGAAGTAAAGTAAGAAAAGAATATCTAATGATAAGTATTCGTAGCAAGCACTAAAATATGAGTTAGAATATCCAAAATGTTAGTAATAATATAATAATTACGAATCTGTATTTGGTTTGTCAAGATATGCTTGTAGATGAAAGTTAGCCTATAGAAAAGTGAAGAAGTAAAGTAAGAAAAGAATATCTAATGATAAGTATTCGTAGCAAGCACTAAAATATGAGTTAGAATATCCAAAATGTTAGTAATAATATAATAATTACGAATCTGTATTCGGTTTGTCAAGATATGCTTGTAGATGAAAGTTAGCCTATAGAAAAGTGAAGAAGTAAAGTAAGAAAAGAATATCTAATGATAAGTATTCGTAGCAAGCACTAAAATATGAGTTAGAATATCCAAAATGTTAGTAATAATATAATAATTACGAATCTGTATTTGGTTTGTCAAGATATGCTTGTAGATGAAAGTTAGCCTATAGAAAAGTGAAGAAGTAAAGTAAGAAAAGAATATCTAATGATAAGTATTCGTAGCAAGCACTAAAATATGAGTTAGAATATCCAAAATGTTAGTAATAATATAATAATTACGAATCTGTATTCGGTTTGTCAAGATATGCTTGTAGATGAAAGTTAGCCTATAGAAAAGTGAAGAAGTAAAGTAAGAAAAGAATATCTAATGATAAGTATTCGTAGCAAGCACTAAAATATGAGTTAGAATATCCAAAATGTTAGTAATAATATAATAATTACGAATCTGTATTTGGTTTGTCAAGATATGCTTGTAGATGAAAGTTAGCCTATAGAAAAGTGAAGAAGTAAAGTAAGAAAAGAATATCTAATGATAAGTATTCGTAGCAAGCACTAAAATATGAGTTAGAATATCCAAAATGTTAGTAATAATATAATAATTACGAATCTGTATTTGGTTTGTCAAGATATGCTTGTAGATGAAAGTTAGCCTATAGAAAAGTGAAGAAGTAAAGTAAGAAAAGAATATCTAATGATAAGTATTCGTAGCAAGCACTAAAATATGAGTTAGAATATCCAAAATGTTAGTAATAATATAATAATTACGAATCTGTATTCGGTTTGTCAAGATATGCTTGTAGATGAAAGTTAGCCTATAGAAAAGTGAAGAAGTAAAGTAAGAAAAGAATATCTAATGATAAGTATTCGTAGCAAGCACTAAAATATGAGTTAGAATATCCAAAATGTTAGTAATAATATAATAATTACGAATCTGTATTTGGTTTGTCAAGATATGCTTGTAGATGAAAGTTAGCCTATAGAAAAGTGAAGAAGTAAAGTAAGAAAAGAATATCTAATGATAAGTATTCGTAGCAAGCACTAAAATATGAGTTAGAATATCCAAAATGTTAGTAATAATATAATAATTACGAATCTGTATTTGGTTTGTCAAGATATGCTTGTAGATGAAAGTTAGCCTATAGAAAAGTGAAGAAGTAAAGTAAGAAAAGAATATCTAATGATAAGTATTCGTAGCAAGCACTAAAATATGAGTTAGAATATCCAAAATGTTAGTAATAATATAATAATTACGAATCTGTATTCGGTTTGTCAAGATATGCTTGTAGATGAAAGTTAGCCTATAGAAAAGTGAAGAAGTAAAGTAAGAAAAGAATATCTAATGATAAGTATTCGTAGCAAGCACTAAAATATGAGTTAGAATATCCAAAATGTTAGTA
>CAMPDV010004512.1:0-30990 GCA_946699065.1 Loxodes magnus
TCTATCTTCTTTTCTTACTTCACTTCTTCACTTTTCTAAATACTTATTACTTCTCAAAGCATACTCAATAAAAATGAAATTCTATCTTCTTTTCTTACTTCAGTTCTTCACTTTTCTATAGGCTAACTTTCTTCAACAAGCATATCTTTACAAACCGAATACAGATTCGTGTTAGTTATATAATTACTAACATTTTGGATATTCTAACTTATATTTTAGTGCTTGCTACGAAAACTTATCATTAGATATTCTTTTCTTACTTTACTTCTTCACTTTTCTAAATACTTATTACTTCTCAAAGCATACTCAATAAAACTGAAATTCTATCTTCTTTTCTTACTTCACTTCTTCACTTTTCTAAATACTTATTACTTCTCAAAGCATACTCAATAAAAATGAAATTCTATCTTCTTTTCTTACTTCAGTTCTTCACTTTTCTAAATACTTATTACTTCTCAAAGCATACTCAATAAAACTTAATTTCTATCTTCTTTTCTTACTTCAGTTCTTCACTTTTCTAAATACTTATTACTTCTCAAAGCATACTCCTTAAAACTGAAATTCTATCTTCTTTTCTTACTTTACTTCTTCACTTTTCTATAGGCTAACTTTCTTCAACAAGCATATCTTAACAAACCGAATACAGATTCGTGTTAGTTATATAATTACTAACATTTTGGATATTCTAACTTATATTTTAGTGCTTGCTACGAAAACTTATCATTAGATATTCTTTTCTTACTTTACTTCTTCACTTTTCTAAATACTTATTACTTCTCAAAGCATACTCAATAAAACTGAAATTCTATCTTCTTTTCTTACTTTACTTCTTCACTTTTCTAAATACTTATTACTTCTCAAAGCATACTCAATAAAACTTAATTTCTATCTTCTTTTCTTACTTCAGTTCTTCACTTTTCTAAATACTTATTACTTCTCAAAGCATACTCCTTAAAACTGAAATTCTATCTTCTTTTCTTACTTCAGTTCTTCACTTTTCTATAGGCTAACTTTCTTCAACAAGCATATCTTTACAAACCGAATACAGATTCGTGTTAGTTATATAATTACTAACATTTTGGATATTCTAACTTATATTTTAGTGCTTGCTACGAAAACTTATCATTAGATATTCTTTTCTTACTTTACTTCTTCACTTTTCTAAATACTTATTACTTCTCAAAGCATACTCAATAAAACTGAAATTCTATCTTCTTTTCTTACTTCACTTCTTCACTTTTCTAAATACTTATTACTTCTCAAAGCATACTCAATAAAAATGAAATTCTATCTTCTTTTCTTACTTCAGTTCTTCACTTTTCTATAGGCTAACTTTCTTCAACAAGCATATCTTTACAAACCGAATACAGATTCGTGTTAGTTATATAATTACTAACATTTTGGATATTCTAACTTATATTTTAGTGCTTGCTACGAAAACTTATCATTAGATATTCTTTTCTTACTTTACTTCTTCACTTTTCTAAATACTTATTACTTCTCAAAGCATACTCAATAAAACTGAAATTCTATCTTCTTTTCTTACTTCACTTCTTCACTTTTCTAAATACTTATTACTTCTCAAAGCATACTCAATAAAAATGAAATTCTATCTTCTTTTCTTACTTCAGTTCTTCACTTTTCTATAGGCTAACTTTCTTCAACAAGCATATCTTTACAAACCGAATACAGATTCGTGTTAGTTATATAATTACTAACATTTTGGATATTCTAACTTATATTTTAGTGCTTGCTACGAAAACTTATCATTAGATATTCTTTTCTTACTTTACTTCTTCACTTTTCTAAATACTTATTACTTCTCAAAGCATACTCAATAAAACTGAAATTCTATCTTCTTTTCTTACTTCACTTCTTCACTTTTCTAAATACTTATTACTTCTCAAAGCATACTCAATAAAAATGAAATTCTATCTTCTTTTCTTACTTCAGTTCTTCACTTTTCTATAGGCTAACTTTCTTCAACAAGCATATCTTTACAAACCGAATACAGATTCGTGTTAGTTATATAATTACTAACATTTTGGATATTCTAACTTATATTTTAGTGCTTGCTACGAAAACTTATCATTAGATATTCTTTTCTTACTTTACTTCTTCACTTTTCTAAATACTTATTACTTCTCAAAGCATACTCAATAAAACTGAAATTCTATCTTCTTTTCTTACTTTACTTCTTCACTTTTCTATAGGCTAACTTTCTTCAACAAGCATATCTTTACAAACCGAATACAGATTCGTGTTAGTTATATAATTACTAACATTTTGGATATTCTAACTTATATTTTAGTGCTTGCTACGAAAACTTATCATTAGATATTCTTTTCTTACTTTACTTCTTCACTTTTCTAAATACTTATTACTTCTCAAAGCATACTCAATAAAACTGAAATTCTATCTTCTTTTCTTACTTCACTTCTTCACTTTTCTAAATACTTATTACTTCTCAAAGCATACTCAATAAAAATGAAATTCTATCTTCTTTTCTTACTTCAGTTCTTCACTTTTCTATAGGCTAACTTTCTTCAACAAGCATATCTTTACAAACCGAATACAGATTCGTGTTAGTTATATAATTACTAACATTTTGGATATTCTAACTTATATTTTAGTGCTTGCTACGAAAACTTATCATTAGATATTCTTTTCTTACTTTACTTCTTCACTTTTCTAAATACTTATTACTTCTCAAAGCATACTCAATAAAACTGAAATTCTATCTTCTTTTCTTACTTCACTTCTTCACTTTTCTAAATACTTATTACTTCTCAAAGCATACTCAATAAAAATGAAATTCTATCTTCTTTTCTTACTTCAGTTCTTCACTTTTCTAAATACTTATTACTTCTCAAAGCATACTCAATAAAACTTAATTTCTATCTTCTTTTCTTACTTCAGTTCTTCACTTTTCTAAATACTTATTACTTCTCAAAGCATACTCCTTAAAACTGAAATTCTATCTTCTTTTCTTACTTTACTTCTTCACTTTTCTATAGGCTAACTTTCTTCAACAAGCATATCTTAACAAACCGAATACAGATTCGTGTTAGTTATATAATTACTAACATTTTGGATATTCTAACTTATATTTTAGTGCTTGCTACGAAAACTTATCATTAGATATTCTTTTCTTACTTTACTTCTTCACTTTTCTAAATACTTATTACTTCTCAAAGCATACTCAATAAAACTGAAATTCTATCTTCTTTTCTTACTTTACTTCTTCACTTTTCTAAATACTTATTACTTCTCAAAGCATACTCAATAAAACTTAATTTCTATCTTCTTTTCTTACTTCAGTTCTTCACTTTTCTAAATACTTATTACTTCTCAAAGCATACTCCTTAAAACTGAAATTCTATCTTCTTTTCTTACTTCAGTTCTTCACTTTTCTATAGGCTAACTTTCTTCAACAAGCATATCTTTACAAACCGAATACAGATTCGTGTTAGTTATATAATTACTAACATTTTGGATATTCTAACTTATATTTTAGTGCTTGCTACGAAAACTTATCATTAGATATTCTTTTCTTACTTTACTTCTTCACTTTTCTAAATACTTATTACTTCTCAAAGCATACTCAATAAAACTGAAATTCTATCTTCTTTTCTTACTTCACTTCTTCACTTTTCTAAATACTTATTACTTCTCAAAGCATACTCAATAAAAATGAAATTCTATCTTCTTTTCTTACTTCAGTTCTTCACTTTTCTATAGGCTAACTTTCTTCAACAAGCATATCTTTACAAACCGAATACAGATTCGTGTTAGTTATATAATTACTAACATTTTGGATATTCTAACTTATATTTTAGTGCTTGCTACGAAAACTTATCATTAGATATTCTTTTCTTACTTTACTTCTTCACTTTTCTAAATACTTATTACTTCTCAAAGCATACTCAATAAAACTGAAATTCTATCTTCTTTTCTTACTTTACTTCTTCACTTTTCTATAGGCTAACTTTCTTCAACAAGCATATCTTTACAAACCGAATACAGATTCGTGTTAGTTATATAATTACTAACATTTTGGATATTCTAACTTATATTTTAGTGCTTGCTACGAAAACTTATCATTAGATATTCTTTTCTTACTTTACTTCTTCACTTTTCTAAATACTTATTACTTCTCAAAGCATACTCAATAAAACTGAAATTCTATCTTCTTTTCTTACTTCACTTCTTCACTTTTCTAAATACTTATTACTTCTCAAAGCATACTCAATAAAAATGAAATTCTATCTTCTTTTCTTACTTCAGTTCTTCACTTTTCTATAGGCTAACTTTCTTCAACAAGCATATCTTTACAAACCGAATACAGATTCGTGTTAGTTATATAATTACTAACATTTTGGATATTCTAACTTATATTTTAGTGCTTGCTACGAAAACTTATCATTAGATATTCTTTTCTTACTTTACTTCTTCACTTTTCTAAATACTTATTACTTCTCAAAGCATACTCAATAAAACTGAAATTCTATCTTCTTTTCTTACTTCACTTCTTCACTTTTCTAAATACTTATTACTTCTCAAAGCATACTCAATAAAAATGAAATTCTATCTTCTTTTCTTACTTCAGTTCTTCACTTTTCTAAATACTTATTACTTCTCAAAGCATACTCAATAAAACTTAATTTCTATCTTCTTTTCTTACTTCAGTTCTTCACTTTTCTAAATACTTATTACTTCTCAAAGCATACTCCTTAAAACTGAAATTCTATCTTCTTTTCTTACTTTACTTCTTCACTTTTCTATAGGCTAACTTTCTTCAACAAGCATATCTTAACAAACCGAATACAGATTCGTGTTAGTTATATAATTACTAACATTTTGGATATTCTAACTTATATTTTAGTGCTTGCTACGAAAACTTATCATTAGATATTCTTTTCTTACTTTACTTCTTCACTTTTCTAAATACTTATTACTTCTCAAAGCATACTCAATAAAACTGAAATTCTATCTTCTTTTCTTACTTTACTTCTTCACTTTTCTAAATACTTATTACTTCTCAAAGCATACTCAATAAAACTTAATTTCTATCTTCTTTTCTTACTTCAGTTCTTCACTTTTCTAAATACTTATTACTTCTCAAAGCATACTCCTTAAAACTGAAATTCTATCTTCTTTTCTTACTTTACTTCTTCACTTTTCTATAGGCTAACTTTCTTCAACAAGCATATCTTAACAAACCGAATACAGATTCGTGTTAGTTATATAATTACTAACATTTTGGATATTCTAACTTATATTTTAGTGCTTGCTACGAAAACTTATCATTAGATATTCTTTTCTTACTTTACTTCTTCACTTTTCTAAATACTTATTACTTCTCAAAGCATACTCAATAAAACTGAAATTCTATCTTCTTTTCTTACTTCACTTCTTCACTTTTCTAAATACTTATTACTTCTCAAAGCATACTCAATAAAAATGAAATTCTATCTTCTTTTCTTACTTCAGTTCTTCACTTTTCTATAGGCTAACTTTCTTCAACAAGCATATCTTTACAAACCGAATACAGATTCGTGTTAGTTATATAATTACTAACATTTTGGATATTCTAACTTATATTTTAGTGCTTGCTACGAAAACTTATCATTAGATATTCTTTTCTTACTTTACTTCTTCACTTTTCTAAATACTTATTACTTCTCAAAGCATACTCAATAAAACTGAAATTCTATCTTCTTTTCTTACTTCACTTCTTCACTTTTCTAAATACTTATTACTTCTCAAAGCATACTCAATAAAAATGAAATTCTATCTTCTTTTCTTACTTCAGTTCTTCACTTTTCTATAGGCTAACTTTCTTCAACAAGCATATCTTTACAAACCGAATACAGATTCGTGTTAGTTATATAATTACTAACATTTTGGATATTCTAACTTATATTTTAGTGCTTGCTACGAAAACTTATCATTAGATATTCTTTTCTTACTTTACTTCTTCACTTTTCTAAATACTTATTACTTCTCAAAGCATACTCAATAAAACTGAAATTCTATCTTCTTTTCTTACTTCACTTCTTCACTTTTCTAAATACTTATTACTTCTCAAAGCATACTCAATAAAAATGAAATTCTATCTTCTTTTCTTACTTCAGTTCTTCACTTTTCTATAGGCTAACTTTCTTCAACAAGCATATCTTTACAAACCGAATACAGATTCGTGTTAGTTATATAATTACTAACATTTTGGATATTCTAACTTATATTTTAGTGCTTGCTACGAAAACTTATCATTAGATATTCTTTTCTTACTTTACTTCTTCACTTTTCTAAATACTTATTACTTCTCAAAGCATACTCAATAAAACTGAAATTCTATCTTCTTTTCTTACTTTACTTCTTCACTTTTCTATAGGCTAACTTTCTTCAACAAGCATATCTTTACAAACCGAATACAGATTCGTGTTAGTTATATAATTACTAACATTTTGGATATTCTAACTTATATTTTAGTGCTTGCTACGAAAACTTATCATTAGATATTCTTTTCTTACTTTACTTCTTCACTTTTCTAAATACTTATTACTTCTCAAAGCATACTCAATAAAACTGAAATTCTATCTTCTTTTCTTACTTCACTTCTTCACTTTTCTAAATACTTATTACTTCTCAAAGCATACTCAATAAAAATGAAATTCTATCTTCTTTTCTTACTTCAGTTCTTCACTTTTCTATAGGCTAACTTTCTTCAACAAGCATATCTTTACAAACCGAATACAGATTCGTGTTAGTTATATAATTACTAACATTTTGGATATTCTAACTTATATTTTAGTGCTTGCTACGAAAACTTATCATTAGATATTCTTTTCTTACTTTACTTCTTCACTTTTCTAAATACTTATTACTTCTCAAAGCATACTCAATAAAACTGAAATTCTATCTTCTTTTCTTACTTCACTTCTTCACTTTTCTAAATACTTATTACTTCTCAAAGCATACTCAATAAAAATGAAATTCTATCTTCTTTTCTTACTTCAGTTCTTCACTTTTCTAAATACTTATTACTTCTCAAAGCATACTCAATAAAACTTAATTTCTATCTTCTTTTCTTACTTCAGTTCTTCACTTTTCTAAATACTTATTACTTCTCAAAGCATACTCCTTAAAACTGAAATTCTATCTTCTTTTCTTACTTTACTTCTTCACTTTTCTATAGGCTAACTTTCTTCAACAAGCATATCTTAACAAACCGAATACAGATTCGTGTTAGTTATATAATTACTAACATTTTGGATATTCTAACTTATATTTTAGTGCTTGCTACGAAAACTTATCATTAGATATTCTTTTCTTACTTTACTTCTTCACTTTTCTAAATACTTATTACTTCTCAAAGCATACTCAATAAAACTGAAATTCTATCTTCTTTTCTTACTTTACTTCTTCACTTTTCTAAATACTTATTACTTCTCAAAGCATACTCAATAAAACTTAATTTCTATCTTCTTTTCTTACTTCAGTTCTTCACTTTTCTAAATACTTATTACTTCTCAAAGCATACTCCTTAAAACTGAAATTCTATCTTCTTTTCTTACTTTACTTCTTCACTTTTCTATAGGCTAACTTTCTTCAACAAGCATATCTTAACAAACCGAATACAGATTCGTGTTAGTTATATAATTACTAACATTTTGGATATTCTAACTTATATTTTAGTGCTTGCTACGAAAACTTATCATTAGATATTCTTTTCTTACTTCACTTCTTCACTTTTCTAAATACTTATTACTTCTCAAAGCATACTCAATAAAAATGAAATTCTATCTTCTTTTCTTACTTCAGTTCTTCACTTTTCTAAATACTTATTACTTCTCAAAGCATACTCAATAAAACTTAATTTCTATCTTCTTTTCTTACTTCAGTTCTTCACTTTTCTAAATACTTATTACTTCTCAAAGCATACTCCTTAAAACTGAAATTCTATCTTCTTTTCTTACTTTACTTCTTCACTTTTCTATAGGCTAACTTTCTTCAACAAGCATATCTTTACAAACCGAATACAGATTCGTGTTAGTTATATAATTACTAACATTTTGGATATTCTAACTTATATTTTAGTGCTTGCTACGAAAACTTATCATTAGATATTCTTTTCTTACTTTACTTCTTCACTTTTCTAAATACTTATTACTTCTCAAAGCATACTCAATAAAACTGAAATTCTATCTTCTTTTCTTACTTCACTTCTTCACTTTTCTAAATACTTATTACTTCTCAAAGCATACTCAATAAAAATGAAATTCTATCTTCTTTTCTTACTTCAGTTCTTCACTTTTCTATAGGCTAACTTTCTTCAACAAGCATATCTTTACAAACCGAATACAGATTCGTGTTAGTTATATAATTACTAACATTTTGGATATTCTAACTTATATTTTAGTGCTTGCTACGAAAACTTATCATTAGATATTCTTTTCTTACTTTACTTCTTCACTTTTCTAAATACTTATTACTTCTCAAAGCATACTCAATAAAACTGAAATTCTATCTTCTTTTCTTACTTTACTTCTTCACTTTTCTAAATACTTATTACTTCTCAAAGCATACTCAATAAAACTGAAATTCTATCTTCTTTTCTTACTTCACTTCTTCACTTTTCTAAATACTTATTACTTCTCAAAGCATACTCAATAAAAATGAAATTCTATCTTCTTTTCTTACTTCACTTCTTCACTTTTCTAAATACTTATTACTTCTCAAAGCATACTCCTTAAAACTGAAATTCTATCTTCTTTTCTTACTTTACTTCTTCACTTTTCTATAGGCTAACTTTCTTCAACAAGCATATCTTTACAAACCGAATACAGATTCGTGTTAGTTATATAATTACTAACATTTTGGATATTCTAACTTATATTTTAGTGCTTGCTACGAAAACTTATCATTAGATATTCTTTTCTTACTTTACTTCTTCACTTTTCTAAATACTTATTACTTCTCAAAGCATACTCAATAAAACTGAAATTCTATCTTCTTTTCTTACTTTACTTCTTCACTTTTCTAAATACTTATTACTTCTCAAAGCATACTCAATAAAACTGAAATTCTATCTTCTTTTCTTACTTCACTTCTTCACTTTTCTAAATACTTATTACTTCTCAAAGCATACTCAATAAAAATGAAATTCTATCTTCTTTTCTTACTTCACTTCTTCACTTTTCTAAATACTTATTACTTCTCAAAGCATACTCCTTAAAACTGAAATTCTATCTTCTTTTCTTACTTTACTTCTTCACTTTTCTATAGGCTAACTTTCTTCAACAAGCATATCTTTACAAACCGAATACAGATTCGTGTTAGTTATATAATTACTAACATTTTGGATATTCTAACTTATATTTTAGTGCTTGCTACGAAAACTTATCATTAGATATTCTTTTCTTACTTTACTTCTTCACTTTTCTAAATACTTATTACTTCTCAAAGCATACTCAATAAAACTGAAATTCTATCTTCTTTTCTTACTTCACTTCTTCACTTTTCTAAATACTTATTACTTCTCAAAGCATACTCAATAAAAATGAAATTCTATCTTCTTTTCTTACTTCAGTTCTTCACTTTTCTAAATACTTATTACTTCTCAAAGCATACTCAATAAAACTGAAATTCTATCTTCTTTTCTTACTTTACTTCTTCACTTTTCTATAGGCTAACTTTCTTCAACAAGCATATCTTTACAAACCGAATACAGATTCGTGTTAGTTATATAATTACTAACATTTTGGATATTCTAACTTATATTTTAGTGCTTGCTACGAAAACTTATCATTAGATATTCTTTTCTTACTTTACTTCTTCACTTTTCTAAATACTTATTACTTCTCAAAGCATACTCAATAAAACTGAAATTCTATCTTCTTTTCTTACTTCACTTCTTCACTTTTCTAAATACTTATTACTTCTCAAAGCATACTCAATAAAAATGAAATTCTATCTTCTTTTCTTACTTCAGTTCTTCACTTTTCTATAGGCTAACTTTCTTCAACAAGCATATCTTTACAAACCGAATACAGATTCGTGTTAGTTATATAATTACTAACATTTTGGATATTCTAACTTATATTTTAGTGCTTGCTACGAAAACTTATCATTAGATATTCTTTTCTTACTTTACTTCTTCACTTTTCTAAATACTTATTACTTCTCAAAGCATACTCAATAAAACTGAAATTCTATCTTCTTTTCTTACTTCACTTCTTCACTTTTCTAAATACTTATTACTTCTCAAAGCATACTCAATAAAAATGAAATTCTATCTTCTTTTCTTACTTCAGTTCTTCACTTTTCTAAATACTTATTACTTCTCAAAGCATACTCAATAAAACTTAATTTCTATCTTCTTTTCTTACTTTACTTCTTCACTTTTCTATAGGCTAACTTTCTTCAACAAGCATATCTTTACAAACCGAATACAGATTCGTGTTAGTTATATAATTACTAACATTTTGGATATTCTAACTTATATTTTAGTGCTTGCTACGAAAACTTATCATTAGATATTCTTTTCTTACTTTACTTCTTCACTTTTCTAAATACTTATTACTTCTCAAAGCATACTCAATAAAACTGAAATTCTATCTTCTTTTCTTACTTCACTTCTTCACTTTTCTAAATACTTATTACTTCTCAAAGCATACTCAATAAAAATGAAATTCTATCTTCTTTTCTTACTTCAGTTCTTCACTTTTCTATAGGCTAACTTTCTTCAACAAGCATATCTTTACAAACCGAATACAGATTCGTGTTAGTTATATAATTACTAACATTTTGGATATTCTAACTTATATTTTAG
Source organism: Loxodes magnus (assembly GCA_946699065.1). NCBI lineage: Eukaryota > Ciliophora > Karyorelictea > Loxodida > Loxodidae > Loxodes > Loxodes magnus. Next base: position 10,838 of record CAMPDV010004512.1, read on the forward strand.
TGCTTGCTACGAAAACTTATCATTAGATATTCTTTTCTTACTTTACTTCTTCACTTTTCTAAATACTTATTACTTCTCAAAGCATACTCAATAAAACTGAAATTCTATCTTCTTTTCTTACTTCACTTCTTCACTTTTCTAAATACTTATTACTTCTCAAAGCATACTCAATAAAAATGAAATTCTATCTTCTTTTCTTACTTCAGTTCTTCACTTTTCTAAATACTTATTACTTCTCAAAGCATACTCAATAAAACTTAATTTCTATCTTCTTTTCTTACTTCAGTTCTTCACTTTTCTAAATACTTATTACTTCTCAAAGCATACTCCTTAAAACTGAAATTCTATCTTCTTTTCTTACTTTACTTCTTCACTTTTCTATAGGCTAACTTTCTTCAACAAGCATATCTTTACAAACCGAATACAGATTCGTGTTAGTTATATAATTACTAACATTTTGGATATTCTAACTTATATTTTAGTGCTTGCTACGAAAACTTATCATTAGATATTCTTTTCTTACTTTACTTCTTCACTTTTCTAAATACTTATTACTTCTCAAAGCATACTCAATAAAACTGAAATTCTATCTTCTTTTCTTACTTCACTTCTTCACTTTTCTAAATACTTATTACTTCTCAAAGCATACTCAATAAAAATGAAATTCTATCTTCTTTTCTTACTTCACTTCTTCACTTTTCTAAATACTTATTACTTCTCAAAGCATACTCAATAAAACTGAAATTCTATCTTCTTTTCTTACTTCACTTCTTCACTTTTCTAAATACTTATTACTTCTCAAAGCATACTCAATAAAACTGAAATTCTATCTTCTTTTCTTACTTCACTTCTTCACTTTTCTAAATACTTATTACTTCTCAAAGCATACTCCTTAAAACTGAAATTCTATCTTCTTTTCTTACTTTACTTCTTCACTTTTCTATAGGCTAACTTTCTTCAACAAGCATATCTTTACAAACCGAATACAGATTCGTGTTAGTTATATAATTACTAACATTTTGGATATTCTAACTTATATTTTAGTGCTTGCTACGAAAACTTATCATTAGATATTCTTTTCTTACTTTACTTCTTCACTTTTCTAAATACTTATTACTTCTCAAAGCATACTCAATAAAACTGAAATTCTATCTTCTTTTCTTACTTCACTTCTTCACTTTTCTAAATACTTATTACTTCTCAAAGCATACTCAATAAAAATGAAATTCTATCTTCTTTTCTTACTTCAGTTCTTCACTTTTCTATAGGCTAACTTTCTTCAACAAGCATATCTTTACAAACCGAATACAGATTCGTGTTAGTTATATAATTACTAACATTTTGGATATTCTAACTTATATTTTAGTGCTTGCTACGAAAACTTATCATTAGATATTCTTTTCTTACTTTACTTCTTCACTTTTCTAAATACTTATTACTTCTCAAAGCATACTCAATAAAACTGAAATTCTATCTTCTTTTCTTACTTCACTTCTTCACTTTTCTAAATACTTATTACTTCTCAAAGCATACTCAATAAAAATGAAATTCTATCTTCTTTTCTTACTTCAGTTCTTCACTTTTCTAAATACTTATTACTTCTCAAAGCATACTCAATAAAACTTAATTTCTATCTTCTTTTCTTACTTCAGTTCTTCACTTTTCTAAATACTTATTACTTCTCAAAGCATACTCCTTAAAACTGAAATTCTATCTTCTTTTCTTACTTTACTTCTTCACTTTTCTATAGGCTAACTTTCTTCAACAAGCATATCTTTACAAACCGAATACAGATTCGTGTTAGTTATATAATTACTAACATTTTGGATATTCTAACTTATATTTTAGTGCTTGCTACGAAAACTTATCATTAGATATTCTTTTCTTACTTTACTTCTTCACTTTTCTAAATACTTATTACTTCTCAAAGCATACTCAATAAAACTGAAATTCTATCTTCTTTTCTTACTTCACTTCTTCACTTTTCTAAATACTTATTACTTCTCAAAGCATACTCAATAAAAATGAAATTCTATCTTCTTTTCTTACTTCACTTCTTCACTTTTCTAAATACTTATTACTTCTCAAAGCATACTCAATAAAACTGAAATTCTATCTTCTTTTCTTACTTCACTTCTTCACTTTTCTAAATACTTATTACTTCTCAAAGCATACTCAATAAAACTGAAATTCTATCTTCTTTTCTTACTTCACTTCTTCACTTTTCTAAATACTTATTACTTCTCAAAGCATACTCCTTAAAACTGAAATTCTATCTTCTTTTCTTACTTTACTTCTTCACTTTTCTATAGGCTAACTTTCTTCAACAAGCATATCTTTACAAACCGAATACAGATTCGTGTTAGTTATATAATTACTAACATTTTGGATATTCTAACTTATATTTTAGTGCTTGCTACGAAAACTTATCATTAGATATTCTTTTCTTACTTTACTTCTTCACTTTTCTAAATACTTATTACTTCTCAAAGCATACTCAATAAAACTGAAATTCTATCTTCTTTTCTTACTTCACTTCTTCACTTTTCTAAATACTTATTACTTCTCAAAGCATACTCAATAAAACTGAAATTCTATCTTCTTTTCTTACTTCACTTCTTCACTTTTCTAAATACTTATTACTTCTCAAAGCATACTCCTTAAAACTGAAATTCTATCTTCTTTTCTTACTTTACTTCTTCACTTTTCTAAATACTTATTACTTCTCAAAGCATACTCTTAAAACTGAAATTCTATCTTCTTTTCTTACTTCACTTCTTCACTTTTCTAAATACTTATTACTTCTCAAAGCATACTCCTTAAAACTGAAATTCTATCTTCTTTTCTTACTTCTTCACTTTTCTATAGGCTAACTTTCTTCAACAAGCATATCTTTACAAACCGAATACAGATTCGTGTTAGTTATATAATTACTAACATTTTGGATATTCTAACTTATATTTTAGTGCTTGCTACGAAAACTTATCATTAGATATTCTTTTCTTACTTTACTTCTTCACTTTTCTAAATACTTATTACTTCTCAAAGCATACTCAATAAAACTGAAATTCTATCTTCTTTTCTTACTTCACTTCTTCACTTTTCTAAATACTTATTACTTCTCAAAGCATACTCAATAAAAATGAAATTCTATCTTCTTTTCTTACTTCAGTTCTTCACTTTTCTAAATACTTATTACTTCTCAAAGCATACTCAATAAAACTGAATTTCTATCTTCTTTTCTTACTTCAGTTCTTCACTTTTCTAAATACTTATTACTTCTCAAAGCATACTCTTAAAACTGAAATTCTATCTTCTTTTCTTACTTTACTTCTTCACTTTTCTATAGGCTAACTTTCTTCAACAAGCATATCTTTACAAACCGAATACAGATTCGTGTTAGTTATATAATTACTAACATTTTGGATATTCTAACTTATATTTTAGTGCTTGCTACGAAAACTTATCATTAGATATTCTTTTCTTACTTTACTTCTTCACTTTTCTAAATACTTATTACTTCTCAAAGCATACTCAATAAAACTGAAATTCTATCTTCTTTTCTTACTTCACTTCTTCACTTTTCTAAATACTTATTACTTCTCAAAGCATACTCAATAAAAATGAAATTCTATCTTCTTTTCTTACTTCACTTCTTCACTTTTCTAAATACTTATTACTTCTCAAAGCATACTCAATAAAACTGAAATTCTATCTTCTTTTCTTACTTCACTTCTTCACTTTTCTAAATACTTATTACTTCTCAAAGCATACTCAATAAAACTGAAATTCTATCTTCTTTTCTTACTTCAGTTCTTCACTTTTCTATAGGCTAACTTTCTTCAACAAGCATATCTTTACAAACCGAATACAGATTCGTGTTAGTTATATAATTACTAACATTTTGGATATTCTAACTTATATTTTAGTGCTTGCTACGAAAACTTATCATTAGATATTCTTTTCTTACTTTACTTCTTCACTTTTCTAAATACTTATTACTTCTCAAAGCATACTCAATAAAACTGAAATTCTATCTTCTTTTCTTACTTCACTTCTTCACTTTTCTAAATACTTATTACTTCTCAAAGCATACTCAATAAAAATGAAATTCTATCTTCTTTTCTTACTTCACTTCTTCACTTTTCTAAATACTTATTACTTCTCAAAGCATACTCCTTAAAACTGAAATTCTATCTTCTTTTCTTACTTTACTTCTTCACTTTTCTATAGGCTAACTTTCTTCAACAAGCATATCTTTACAAACCGAATACAGATTCGTGTTAGTTATATAATTACTAACATTTTGGATATTCTAACTTATATTTTAGTGCTTGCTACGAAAACTTATCATTAGATATTCTTTTCTTACTTTACTTCTTCACTTTTCTAAATACTTATTACTTCTCAAAGCATACTCAATAAAACTGAAATTCTATCTTCTTTTCTTACTTCACTTCTTCACTTTTCTAAATACTTATTACTTCTCAAAGCATACTCAATAAAAATGAAATTCTATCTTCTTTTCTTACTTCAGTTCTTCACTTTTCTAAATACTTATTACTTCTCAAAGCATACTCAATAAAACTTAATTTCTATCTTCTTTTCTTACTTCAGTTCTTCACTTTTCTAAATACTTATTACTTCTCAAAGCATACTCCTTAAAACTGAAATTCTATCTTCTTTTCTTACTTTACTTCTTCACTTTTCTATAGGCTAACTTTCTTCAACAAGCATATCTTTACAAACCGAATACAGATTCGTGTTAGTTATATAATTACTAACATTTTGGATATTCTAACTTATATTTTAGTGCTTGCTACGAAAACTTATCATTAGATATTCTTTTCTTACTTTACTTCTTCACTTTTCTAAATACTTATTACTTCTCAAAGCATACTCAATAAAACTGAAATTCTATCTTCTTTTCTTACTTCACTTCTTCACTTTTCTAAATACTTATTACTTCTCAAAGCATACTCAATAAAAATGAAATTCTATCTTCTTTTCTTACTTCAGTTCTTCACTTTTCTAAATACTTATTACTTCTCAAAGCATACTCAATAAAACTTAATTTCTATCTTCTTTTCTTACTTCAGTTCTTCACTTTTCTAAATACTTATTACTTCTCAAAGCATACTCCTTAAAACTGAAATTCTATCTTCTTTTCTTACTTTACTTCTTCACTTTTCTATAGGCTAACTTTCTTCAACAAGCATATCTTTACAAACCGAATACAGATTCGTGTTAGTTATATAATTACTAACATTTTGGATATTCTAACTTATATTTTAGTGCTTGCTACGAAAACTTATCATTAGATATTCTTTTCTTACTTTACTTCTTCACTTTTCTAAATACTTATTACTTCTCAAAGCATACTCAATAAAACTGAAATTCTATCTTCTTTTCTTACTTCACTTCTTCACTTTTCTAAATACTTATTACTTCTCAAAGCATACTCAATAAAAATGAAATTCTATCTTCTTTTCTTACTTCACTTCTTCACTTTTCTAAATACTTATTACTTCTCAAAGCATACTCAATAAAACTGAAATTCTATCTTCTTTTCTTACTTCACTTCTTCACTTTTCTAAATACTTATTACTTCTCAAAGCATACTCAATAAAACTGAAATTCTATCTTCTTTTCTTACTTTACTTCTTCACTTTTCTATAGGCTAACTTTCTTCAACAAGCATATCTTTACAAACCGAATACAGATTCGTGTTAGTTATATAATTACTAACATTTTGGATATTCTAACTTATATTTTAGTGCTTGCTACGAAAACTTATCATTAGATATTCTTTTCTTACTTTACTTCTTCACTTTTCTAAATACTTATTACTTCTCAAAGCATACTCAATAAAACTGAAATTCTATCTTCTTTTCTTACTTCACTTCTTCACTTTTCTAAATACTTATTACTTCTCAAAGCATACTCAATAAAAATGAAATTCTATCTTCTTTCTTACTTCACTTCTTCACTTTTCTAAATACTTATTACTTCTCAAAGCATACTCAATAAAACTGAAATTCTATCTTCTTTCTTACTTCACTTCTTCACTTTTCTAAATACTTATTACTTCTCAAAGCATACTCAATAAAACTGAAATTCTATCTTCTTTTCTTACTTCACTTCTTCACTTTTCTAAATACTTATTACTTCTCAAAGCATACTCCTTAAAACTGAAATTCTATCTTCTTTTCTTACTTTACTTCTTCACTTTTCTATAGGCTAACTTTCTTCAACAAGCATATCTTTACAAACCGAATACAGATTCGTGTTAGTTATATAATTACTAACATTTTGGATATTCTAACTTATATTTAGTGCTTGCTACGAAAACTTATCATTAGATATTCTTTCTTACTTTACTTCTTCACTTTTCTAAATACTTATTACTTCTCAAAGCATACTCAATAAAACTGAAATTCTATCTTCTTTTCTTACTTCACTTCTTCACTTTTCTAAATACTTATTACTTCTCAAAGCATACTCAATAAAACTGAAATTCTATCTTCTTTTCTTACTTCACTTCTTCACTTTTCTAAATACTTATTACTTCTCAAAGCATACTCCTTAAAACTGAAATTCTATCTTCTTTTCTTACTTTACTTCTTCACTTTCTAAATACTTATTACTTCTCAAAGCATACTCCTTAAAACTGAAATTCTATCTTCTTTTCTTACTTTACTTCTTCACTTTTCTATAGGCTAACTTTCTTCAACAAGCATATCTTTACAAACCGAATACAGATTCGTGTTAGTTATATAATTACTAACATTTTGGATATTCTAACTTATATTTTAGTGCTTGCTACGAAAACTTATCATTAGATATTCTTTTCTTACTTTACTTCTTCACTTTTCTAAATACTTATTACTTCTCAAAGCATACTCAATAAAACTGAAATTCTATCTTCTTTTCTTACTTCACTTCTTCACTTTTCTAAATACTTATTACTTCTCAAAGCATACTCAATAAAACTGAAATTCTATCTTCTTTTCTTACTTCACTTCTTCACTTTTCTAAATACTTATTACTTCTCAAAGCATACTCCTTAAAACTGAAATTCTATCTTCTTTTCTTACTTTACTTCTTCACTTTTCTAAATACTTATTACTTCTCAAAGCATACTCCTTAAAACTGAAATTCTATCTTCTTTTCTTACTTTACTTCTTCACTTTTCTATAGGCTAACTTTCTTCAACAAGCATATCTTTACAAACCGAATACAGATTCGTGTTAGTTATATAATTACTAACATTTTGGATATTCTAACTTATATTTTAGTGCTTGCTACGAAAACTTATCATTAGATATTCTTTTCTTACTTTACTTCTTCACTTTTCTAAATACTTATTACTTCTCAAAGCATACTCAATAAAACTGAAATTCTATCTTCTTTTCTTACTTCACTTCTTCACTTTCTAAATACTTATTACTTCTCAAAGCATACTCAATAAAAATGAAATTCTAATCTTCTTTTCTTACTTCACTTCTTCACTTTTCTAAATACTTATTACTTCTCAAAGCATACTCAATAAAACTGAAATTCTATCTTCTTTTCTTACTTCACTTCTTCACTTTTCTAAATACTTATTACTTCTCAAAGCATACTCAATAAAAATGAAATTCTATCTTCTTTTCTTACTTCACTTCTTCACTTTTCTAAATACTTATTACTTCTCAAAGCATACTCAATAAAACTGAAATTCTATCTTCTTTTCTTACTTCACTTCTTCACTTTTCTAAATACTTATTACTTCTCAAAGCATACTCAATAAAACTGAAATTCTATCTTCTTTTCTTACTTCACTTCTTCACTTTTCTAAATACTTATTACTTCTCAAAGCATACTCCTTAAAACTGAAATTCTATCTTCTTTTCTTACTTTACTTCTTCACTTTTCTATAGGCTAACTTTCTTGAAGAAAGTGAAGTTAGAAAAGAAGATAGAATTTCAGTTTTATATGAGTATGCTTTGAGAAGTAATAAGTATTTAGAAAAGTGACGAAGTAAAGTAAGAAAAGAATATCTAATGATAAGTTTTCGTAGCAAGCACTAAAATATAAGTTAGAATATCCAAAATGTTAGTAATTATATAACTAACACGAATCTGTATTCGGTTTGTAAAGATATGCTTGTTGAAGAAAGTTAGCCTATAGAAAAGTGAAGAAGTAAAGTAAGAAAAGAAGATAGAATTTCAGTTTTAAGGAGTATGCTTTGAGAAGTAATAAGTATTTAGAAAAGTGAAGAAGTGAAGTAAGAAAAGAAGATAGAATTTCAGTTTTATTGAGTATGCTTTGAGAAGTAATAAGTATTTAGAAAAGTGAAGAAGTGAAGTAACTAACACGAATCTGTATTCGGTTTGTAAAGATATGCTTGTTGAAGAAAGTTAGCCTATAGAAAAGTGAAGAACTGAATAAGAAAAGAAGATAGAATTTCATTTTATTGAGTATGCTTTGAGAAGTAATAAGTATTTAGAAAAGTGAAGAAGTGAAGTAAGAAAAGAAGATAGAATTTCAGTTTTATTGAGTATGCTTTGAGAAGTAATAAGTATTTAGAAAAGTGAAGAAGTGAAGTAAGAAAAGAAGATAGAATTTCATTTTTATTGAGTATGCTTTGAGAAGTAATAAGTATTAGAAAAGTGAAGAAGTGAAGTAAGAAAAGAAGATAGAATTTCAGTTTTATTGAGTATGCTTGAGAAGTAATAAGTATTTAGAAAAGTGAAGAAGTAAAGTAAGAAAAGAATATCTAATGATAAGTTTTCGTAGCAAGCACTAAAATATAAGTTAGAATATCCAAAATGTTAGTAATTATTTAACTAACACGAATCTGTATTCGGTTTGTAAAGATATGCTTGTTGAAGAAAGTTAGCCTATAGAAAAGTGAAGAAGTAAAGTAAGAAAAGAAGATAGAATTTCAGTTTAAGGAGTATGCTTTGAGAAGTAATAAGTATTTAGAAAAGTGAAGAAGTAAAGTAAGAAAAGAAGATAGAATTTCAGTTTTAAGGAGTATGCTTTGAGAAGTAATAAGTATTTAGAAAAGTGAAGAAGTGAAGTAAGAAAAGAAGATAGAATTTCAGTTTTATTGAGTATGCTTTGAGAAGTAATAAGTATTTAGAAAAGTGAAGAAGTGAAGTAAGAAAAGAAGATAGAATTTCAGTTTTATTGAGTATGCTTTGAGAAGTAATAAGTATTTAGAAAAGTGAAGAAGTAAAGTAAGAAAAGAATATCTAATGATAAGTTTTCGTAGCAAGCACTAAAATATAAGTTAGAATATCCAAAATGTTAGTAATTATATAACTAACACAATCTGTATTCGGTTTGTAAAAGATATGCTTGTTGAAGAAAGTTAGCCTATAGAAAAGTGAAGAAGTAAAGTAAGAAAAGAAGATAGAATTTCAGTTTTAAGGAGTATGCTTTGAGAAGTAATAAGTATTTAGAAAAGTGAAGAAGTAAAGTAAGAAAAGAAGATAGAATTTCAGTTTTAAGGAGTATGCTTTGAGAAGTAATAAGTATTTAGAAAAGTGAAGAAGTGAAGTAAGAAAAGAAGATAGAATTTCAGTTTTATTGAGTATGCTTTGAGAAGTAATAAGTATTTAGAAAAGTGAAGAAGTGAAGTAAGAAAAGAAGATAGAATTTCAGTTTTATTGAGTATGCTTTGAGAAGTAATAAGTATTTAGAAAAGTGAAGAAGTAAAGTAAGAAAAGAATATCTAATGATAAGTTTTCGTAGCAAGCACTAAAATAAAGTTAGAATATCCAAAATGTTAGTAATTATATAACTAACACGAATCTGTATTCGGTTTGTAAAGATATGCTTGTTGAAGAAAGTTAGCCTATAGAAAAGTGAAGAAGTAAAGTAAGAAAAGAAGATAGAATTTCAGTTTTAAGGAGTATGCTTTGAGAAGTAATAATATTTAGAAAAGTGAAGAAGTGAAGTAAGAAAAGAAGATAGAATTTCAGTTTTATTGAGTATGCTTTGAGAAGTAATAAGTATTTAGAAAAGTGAAGAAGTGAAGTAAGAAAAGAAGATAGAATTTCAGTTTTATTGAGTATGCTTTGAGAAGTAATAAGTATTTAGAAAAGTGAAGAAGTGAAGTAAGAAAAGAAGATAGAATTTCATTTTTATTGAGTATGCTTTGAGAATAATAAGTATTTAGAAAAGTGAAGAAGTGAAGTAAGAAAAGAAGATAGAATTTCAGTTTTATTGAGTATGCTTTGAGAAGTAATAAGTATTTAGAAAAGTGAAGAAGTAAAGTAAGAAAAGAATATCTAATGATAAGTTTTCGTAGCAAGCACTAAAATATAAGTTAGAATATCCAAAATGTTAGTAATTATATAACTAACACGAATCTGTATTCGGTTTGTAAAGATATGCTTGTTGAAGAAAGTTAGCCTATAGAAAAGTGAAGAAGTAAAGTAAGAAAAGAAGATAGAATTTCAGTTTATTGAGTATGCTTTGAGAAGTAATAAGTATTTAGAAAAGTGAAGAAGTGAAGTAAGAAAAGAAGATAGAATTTCAGTTTTATTGAGTATGCTTTGAGAAGTAATAAGTATTTAGAAAAGTGAAGAAGTGAAGTAAGAAAAGAAGATAGAATTTCATTTTTATTGAGTATGCTTTGAGAAGTAATAAGTATTTAGAAAAGTGAAGAAGTGAAGTAAGAAAAGAAGATAGAATTTCAGTTTTATTGAGTATGCTTTGAGAAGTAATAAGTATTTAGAAAAGTGAAGAAGTAAAGTAAGAAAAGAATATCTAATGATAAGTTTTCGTAGCAAGCACTAAAATATAAGTTAGAATATCCAAAATGTTAGTAATTATATAACTAACACAATCTGTATTCGGTTTGTAAAGATATGCTTGTTGAAGAAAGTTAGCCTATAGAAAAGTGAAGAAGTAAAGTAAGAAAAGAAGATAGAATTTCAGTTTTAAGGAGTATGCTTGAGAAGTAATAAGTATTTAGAAAAGTGAAGAACTGAAGTAAGAAAAGAAGATAGAAATTAAGTTTTATTGAGTATGCTTTGAGAAGTAATAAGTATTTAGAAAAGTGAAGAACTGAAGTAAGAAAAGAAGATAGAATTTCATTTTTATTGAGTATGCTTTGAGAAGTAATAAGTATTTAGAAAAGTGAAGAAGTGAAGTAAGAAAAGAAGATAGAATTTCAGTTTTATTGAGTATGCTTTGAGAAGTAATAAGTATTTAGAAAAGTGAAGAAGTAAAGTAAGAAAAGAATATCTAATGATAAGTTTTCGTAGCAAGCACTAAAATATAAGTTAGAATATCCAAAATGTTAGTAATTATATAACTAACACGAATCTGTATTCGGTTTGTAAAGATATGCTTGTTGAAGAAAGTTAGCCTATAGAAAAGTGAAGAAGTAAAGTAAGAAAAGAAGATAGAATTTCAGTTTAAGGAGTATGCTTTGAGAAGTAATAAGTATTTAGAAAAGTGAAGAACTGAAGTAAGAAAAGAAGATAGAAATTAAGTTTTTATTGAGTATGCTTTGAGAAGTAATAAGTATTTAGAAAAGTGAAGAACTGAAGTAAGAAAAGAAGATAGAATTTCATTTTTATTGAGTATGCTTTGAGAAGTAATAAGTATTTAGAAAAGTGAAGAAGTGAAGTAAGAAAAGAAGATAGAATTTCAGTTTTATTGAGTATGCTTTGAGAAGTAATAAGTATTTAGAAAAGTGAAGAAGTAAAGTAAGAAAAGAATATCTAATGATAAGTTTTCGTAGCAAGCACTAAAATATAAGTTAGAATATCCAAAATGTTAGTAATTATATAACTAACACGAATCTGTATTCGGTTTGTAAAGATATGCTTGTTGAAGAAAGTTAGCCTATAGAAAAGTGAAGAAGTAAAGTAAGAAAAGAAGATAGAATTTCAGTTTTAAGGAGTATGCTTTGAGAAGTAATAAGTATTTAGAAAAGTGAAGAAGTGAAGTAAGAAAAGAAGATAGAATTTCAGTTTTATTGAGTATGCTTTGAGAAGTAATAAGTATTTAGAAAAGTGAAGAAGTGAAGTAAGAAAAGAAGATAGAATTTCAGTTTTATTGAGTATGCTTTGAGAAGTAATAAGTATTTAGAAAAGTGAAGAAGTAAAGTAAGAAAAGAATATCTAATGATAAGTTTTCGTAGCAAGCACTAAAATATAAGTTAGAATATCCAAAATGTTAGTAATTATATAACTAACACGAATCTGTATTCGGTTTGTAAAGATATGCTTGTTGAAGAAAGTTAGCCTATAGAAAAGTGAAGAACTGAAGTAAGAAAAGAAGATAGAATTTCATTTTATTGAGTATGCTTTGAGAAGTAATAAGTATTTAGAAAAGTGAAGAAGTGAAGTAAGAAAAGAAGATAGAATTTCAGTTTTATTGAGTATGCTTTGAGAAGTAATAAGTATTTAGAAAAGTGAAGAAGTGAAGTAAGAAAAGAAGATAGAATTTCATTTTTATTGAGTATGCTTTGAGAAGTATAAGTATTTAGAAAAGTGAAGAAGTGAAGTAAGAAAAGAAGATAGAATTTCAGTTTTATTGAGTATGCTTTGAGAAGTAATAAGTATTTAGAAAAGTGAAGAAGTAAAGTAAGAAAAGAATATCTAATGATAAGTTTTCGTAGCAAGCACTAAAATATAAGTTAGAATATCCAAAATGTTAGTAATTATATAACTAACACGAATCTGTATTCGGTTTGTAAAGATATGCTTGTTGAAGAAAGTTAGCCTATAGAAAAGTGAAGAAGTAAAGTAAGAAAAGAAGATAGAATTTCAGTTTTAAGGAGTATGCTTTGAGAAGTAATAAGTATTTAGAAAAGTGAAGAACTGAAGTAAGAAAAGAAGATAGAAATTAAGTTTTATTGAGTATGCTTTGAGAAGTAATAAGTATTTAGAAAAGTGAAGAACTGAAGTAAGAAAAGAAGATAGAATTTCATTTTTATTGAGTATGCTTTGAGAAGTAATAAGTATTTAGAAAAGTGAAGAAGTGAAGTAAGAAAAGAAGATAGAATTTCAGTTTTATTGAGTATGCTTTGAGAAGTAATAAGTATTTAGAAAAGTGAAGAAGTAAAGTAAGAAAAGAATATCTAATGATAAGTTTTCGTAGCAAGCACTAAAATATAAGTTAGAATATCCAAAATGTTAGTAATTATATAACTAACACGAATCTGTATTCGGTTTGTAAAGATATGCTTGTTGAAGAAAGTTAGCCTATAGAAAAGTGAAGAACTGAAGTAAGAAAAGAAGATAGAATTTCAGTTTTAAGGAGTATGCTTGAGAAGTAATAAGTATTTAGAAAAGTGAAGAAGTGAAGTAAGAAAAGAAGATAGAATTTCAGTTTAAGGAGTATGCTTTGAGAAGTAATAAGTATTTAGAAAAGTGAAGAAGTAAAGTAAGAAAAGAAGATAGAATTTCAGTTTTAAGGAGTATGCTTTGAGAAGTAATAAGTATTTAGAAAAGTGAAGAAGTGAAGTAAGAAAAGAAGATAGAATTCAGTTTTATTGAGTATGCTTGAGAAGTAATAAGTATTTAGAAAAGTGAAGAAGTGAAGTAAGAAAAGAAGATAGAATTTCAGTTTTATTGAGTATGCTTTGAGAAGTAATAAGTATTTAGAAAAGTGAAGAAGTAAAGTAAGAAAAGAATATCTAATGATAAGTTTTCGTAGCAAGCACTAAAATATAAGTTAGAATATCCAAAATGTTAGTAATTATATAACTAACACGAATCTGTATTCGTTTGTAAAGATATGCTTGTTGAAGAAAGTTAGCCTATAGAAAAGTGAAGAAGTAAAGTAAGAAAAGAAGATAGAATTTCAGTTTTAAGGAGTATCTTTGAGAAGTAATAAGTATTTAGAAAAGTGAAGAAGTGAAGTAAGAAAAGAAGATAGAATTTCAGTTTTATTGAGTATGCTTTGAGAAGTAATAAGTATTTAGAAAAGTGAAGAAGTGAAGTAAGAAAAGAAGATAGAATTTCAGTTTTATTGAGTATGCTTTGAGAAGTAATAAGTATTTAGAAAAGTGAAGAAGTGAAGTAAGAAAAGAAGATAGAATTTCATTTTTATTGAGTATGCTTTGAGAAGTAATAAGTATTTAGAAAAGTGAAGAAGTGAAGTAAGAAAAGAAGATAGAATTTCAGTTTATTGAGTATGCTTTGAGAAGTAATAAGTATTTAGAAAAGTGAAGAAGTAAAGTAAGAAAAGAATATCTAATGATAAGTTTTCGTAGCAAGCACTAAAATATAAGTTAGAATATCCAAAATGTTAGTAATTATATAACTAACACGAATCTGTATTCGGTTTGTAAAGATATGCTTGTTGAAGAAAGTTAGCCTATAGAAAAGTGAAGAAGTAAAGTAAGAAAAGAAGATAGAATTTCAGTTTTAAGGAGTATGCTTTGAGAAGTAATAAGTATTTAGAAAAGTGAAGAACTGAAGTAAGAAAAGAAGATAGAAATTAAGTTTTATTGAGTATGCTTTGAGAAGTAATAAGTATTTAGAAAAGTGAAGAACTGAAGTAAGAAAAGAAATAGAATTTCATTTTTATTGAGTATGCTTTGAGAAGTAATAAGTATTTAGAAAAGTGAAGAAGTGAAGTAAGAAAAGAAGATAGAATTTCAGTTTTATTGAGTATGCTTTGAGAAGTAATAAGTATTTAGAAAAGTGAAGAAGTAAAGTAAGAAAAGAATATCTAATGATAAGTTTTCGTAGCAAGCACTAAAATATAAGTTAGAATATCCAAAATGTTAGTAATTATATAACTAACACGAATCTGTATTCGGTTGTAAAGATATGCTTGTTGAAGAAAGTTAGCCTATAGAAAAGTGAAGAACTGAAGTAAGAAAAGAAGATAGAATTTCATTTTTATTGAGTATGCTTTGAGAAGTAATAAGTATTTAGAAAAGTGAAGAAGTGAAGTAAGAAAAGAAGATAGAATTTCAGTTTTATTGAGTATGCTTTGAGAAGTAATAAGTATTTAGAAAAGTGAAGAAGTAAAGTAAGAAAAGAATATCTAATGATAAGTTTTCGTAGCAAGCACTAAAATATAAGTTAGAATATCCAAAATGTTAGTAATTATATAACTAACACGAATCTGTATTCGGTTTGTAAAGATATGCTTGTTGAAGAAAGTTAGCCTATAGAAAAGTGAAGAAGGTAAAGTAATGAAAAGAAGATAGAATTTCAGTTTTAAGGAGTATGCTTTGAGAAGTAATAAGTATTTAGAAAAGTGAAGAAGTGAAGTAAGAAAAGAAGATAGAATTTCAGTTTTATTGAGTATGCTTTGAGAAGTAATAAGTATTTAGAAAAGTGAAGAAGTGAAGTAAGAAAAGAAGATAGAATTTCAGTTTTATTGAGTATGCTTTGAGAAGTAATAAGTATTTAGAAAAGTGAAGAAGTGAAGTAAGAAAAGAAGATAGAATTTCATTTTTATTGAGTATGCTTTGAGAAGTAATAAGTATTTAGAAAAGTGAAGAAGTGAAGTAAGAAAAGAAGATAGAATTTCAGTTTTATTGAGTATGCTTTGAGAAGTAATAAGTATTTAGAAAAGTGAAGAAGTAAAGTAAGAAAAGAATATCTAATGAAAGTTTTCGTAGCAAGCACTAAAATATAAGTTAGAATATCCAAAATGTTAGTAATTATATAACTAACACGAATCTGTATTCGGTTTGTAAAGATATGCTTGTTGAAGAAAGTTAGCCTATAGAAAAGTGAAGAAGTAAAGTAAGAAAAGAAGATAGAATTTCAGTTTTAAGGAGTATGCTTTGAGAAGTAATAAGTATTTAGAAAAGTGAAGAACTGAAGTAAGAAAAGAAGATAGAAATTAAGTTTTATTGAGTATGCTTTGAGAAGTAATAAGTATTTAGAAAAGTGAAGAACTGAAGTAAGAAAAGAAGATAGAATTTCATTTTTATTGAGTATGCTTTGAGAATAATAAGTATTTAGAAAAGTGAAGAAGTGAAGTAAGAAAAGAAGATAGAATTTCAGTTTTATTGAGTATGCTTTGAGAAGTAATAAGTATTTAGAAAAGTGAAGAAGTAAAGTAAGAAAAGAATATCTAATGATAAGTTTTCGTAGCAAGCACTAAAATATAAGTTAGAATATCCAAAATGTTAGTATTATATAACTAACACGAATCTGTATTCGTTTGTAAAGATATGCTTGTTGAAGAAAGTTAGCCTATAGAAAAGTGAAGAACTGAAGTAAGAAAAGAAGATAGAATTTCATTTTTATTGAGTATGCTTTGAGAAGTAATAAGTATTTAGAAAAGTGAAGAAGTGAAGTAAGAAAAGAAGATAGAATTTCAGTTTTATTGAGTATGCTTTGAGAAGTAATAAGTATTTAGAAAAGTGAAGAAGTAAAGTAAGAAAAGAATATCTAATGATAAGTTTCGTAGCAAGCACTAAAATATAAGTTAGAATATCCAAAATGTTAGTAATTATATAACTAACACGAATCTGTATTCGTTTGTAAAGATATGCTTGTTGAAGAAAGTTAGCCTATAGAAAAGTGAAGAAGTAAAGTAAGAAAAGAAGATAGAAATTAAGTTTTATTGAGTATGCTTTGAGAAGTAATAAGTATTTAGAAAAGTGAAGAACTGAAGTAAGAAAAGAAGATAGAATTTCATTTTTATTGAGTATGCTTTGAGAAGTAATAAGTATTTAGAAAAGTGAAGAAGTGAAGTAAGAAAAGAAGATAGAATTTCAGTTTTATTGAGTATGCTTTGAGAAGTAATAAGTATTTAGAAAAGTGAAGAAGTAAAGTAAGAAAAGAATATCTAATGATAAGTTTTCGTAGCAAGCACTAAAATATAAGTTAGAATATCCAAAATGTTAGTAATTATATAACTAACACGAATCTGTATTCGTTTGTAAAGATATGCTTGTTGAAGAAAGTTAGCCTATAGAAAAGTGAAGAACTGAAGTAAGAAAAGAAGATAGAATTTCATTTTTATTGAGTATGCTTTGAGAAGTAATAAGTATTTAGAAAAGTGAAGAAGTGAAGTAAGAAAAGAAGATAGAATTTCAGTTTTATTGAGTATGCTTTGAGAAGTAATAAGTATTTAGAAAAGTGAAGAAGTAAAGTAAGAAAAGAATATCTAATGATAAGTTTCGTAGCAAGCACTAAAATATAAGTTAGAATATCCAAAATGTTAGTAATTATATAACTAACACGAATCTGTATTCGGTTTGTAAAGATATGCTTGTTGAAGAAAGTTAGCCTATAGAAAAGTGAAGAAGTAAAGTAAGAAAAGAAGATAGAAATTAAGTTTATTGAGTATGCTTTGAGAAGTAATAAGTATTTAGAAAAGTGAAGAACTGAAGTAAGAAAAGAAGATAGAATTTCATTTTTATTGAGTATGCTTTGAGAAGTAATAAGTATTTAGAAAAGTGAAGAAGTGAAGTAAGAAAAGAAGATAGAATTTCAGTTTTATTGAGTATGCTTTGAGAAGTAATAAGTATTTAGAAAAGTGAAGAAGTAAAGTAAAAAAGAATATCTAATGATAAGTTTTCGTAGCAAGCACTAAAATATAAGTTAGAATATCCAAAATGTTAGTAATTATATAACTAACACGAATCTGTATTCGTTTGTAAAGATATGCTTGTTGAAGAAAGTTAGCCTATAGAAAAGTGAAGAAGTAAAGTAAGAAAAGAAGATAGAATTTCAGTTTTAAGGAGTATGCTTTGAGAAGTAATAAGTATTTAGAAAAGTGAAGAAGTGAAGTAAGAAAAGAAGATAGAATTTCATTTTTATTGAGTATGCTTTGAGAAGTAATAAGTATTTAGAAAAGTGAAGAAGTGAAGTAAGAAAAGAAGATAGAATTTCAGTTTTATTGAGTATGCTTTGAGAAGTAATAAGTATTTAGAAAAGTGAAGAAGTAAAGTAAGAAAAGAAGATAGAATTTCAGTTTTATTGAGTATGCTTTGAGAAGTAATAAGTATTTAGAAAAGTGAAGAAGTAAAGTAAGAAAAGAATATCTAATGATAAGTTTTCGTAGCAAGCACTAAAATATAAGTTAGAATATCCAAAATGTTAGTAATTATATAACTAACACGAATCTGTATTCGGTTTGTAAAGATATGCTTGTTGAAGAAAGTTAGCCTATAGAAAAGTGAAGAAGTAAAGTAAGAAAAGAAGATAGAATTTCAGTTTAAGGAGTATGCTTTGAGAAGTAATAAGTATTTAGAAAAGTGAAGAAGTGAAGTAAGAAAAGAAGATAGAATTTTCATTTTTATTGAGTATGCTTTGAGAAGTAATAAGTATTTAGAAAAGTGAAGAAGTGAAGTAAGAAAAGAAGATAGAATTTCAGTTTTATTGAGTATGCTTTGAGAAGTAATAAGTATTTAGAAAAGTGAAGAAGTAAAGTAAGAAAAGAAGATAAATTTCAGTTTTATTGAGTATGCTTTGAGAAGTAATAAGTATTTAGAAAAGTGAAGAAGTAAAGTAAGAAAAGAATATCTAATGATAAGTTTTCGTAGCAAGCACTAAAATATAAGTTAGAATATCCAAAATGTTAGTAATTATATAACTAACACGAATCTGTATTCGGTTTGTAAAGATATGCTTGTTGAAGAAAGTTAGCCTATAGAAAAGTGAAGAACTGAAGTAAGAAAAGAAATAGAATTTCATTTTTATTGAGTATGCTTTGAGAAGTAATAAGTATTTAGAAAAGTGAAGAATGAAGTAAGAAAAGAAGATAGAATTTCAGTTTATTGAGTATGCTTTGAGAAGTAATAAGTATTTAGAAAAGTGAAGAAGTAAAGTAAGAAAAGAATATCTAATGATAATTATTTCGTAGCAAGCACTAAAATATAAGTTAGAATATCCAAAATGTTAGTAATTATATAACTAACACGAATCTGTATTCGGTTGTAAAGATATGCTTGTTGAAGAAAGTTAGCCTATAGAAAAGGTAAGAAGTAAAGTAAGAAAAGAAGATAGAATTTCAGTTTTAAGGAGTATGCTTTGAGAAGTAATAAGTATTTAGAAAAGTGAAGAACTGAAGTAAGAAAAGAAATAGAAATTAAGTTTTATTGAGTATGCTTTGAGAAGTAATAATATTTAGAAAAGTGAAGAACTGAAGTAAGAAAAGAAGATAGAATTTCATTTTTATTGAGTATGCTTTGAGAAGTAATAAGTATTAGAAAAGTGAAGAAGTGAAGTAAGAAAAGAATATCTAATGATAAGTTTTCGTAGCAAGCACTAAAATATAAGTTAGAATATCCAAAATGTTAGTAATTATATAACTAACACGAATCTGTATTCGTTTGTTAAGATATGCTTGTTGAAGAAAGTTAGCCTATAGAAAAGTGAAGAAGTAAAGTAAGAAAAGAAGATAGAATTTCAGTTTTAAGGAGTATGCTTTGAGAAGTAATAAGTATTTAGAAAAGTGAAGAACTGAAGTAAGAAAAGAAGATAGAAATTAAGTTTTATTGAGTATGCTTTGAGAAGTAATAAGTATTTAGAAAAGTGAAGAAGTAAAGTAAGAAAAGAAGATAGAATTTCAGTTTTATTGAGTATGCTTTGAGAAGTAATAAGTATTTAGAAAAGTGAAGAAGTAAAGTAAGAAAAGAATATCTAATGATAAGTTTTCGTAGCAAGCACTAAAATATAAGTTAGAATATCCAAAATGTAGTAATTATATAACTAACACGAATCTGTATTCGGTTTTTAAGATATGCTTGTTGAAGAAAGTTAGCCTATAGAAAAGTGAAGAAGTAAAGTAAGAAAAGAAGATAGAATTTCAGTTTTAAGGAGTATGCTTTGAGAAGTAATAAGTATTTAGAAAAGTGAAGAACTGAAGTAAGAAAAGAAGATAGAAATTAAGTTTTATTGAGTATGCTTTGAGAAGTAATAAGTATTTAGAAAAGTGAAGAACTGAAGTAAGAAAAGAAGATAGAATTTCATTTTTATTGAGTATGCTTTGAGAAGTAATAAGTATTTAGAAAAGTGAAGAAGTGAAGTAAGAAAAGAAGATAGAATTTCAGTTTTATTGAGTATGCTTGAGAAGTAATAAGTATTTAGAAAAGTGAAGAAGTAAAGTAAGAAAAGAATATCTAATGATAAGTTTTCGTAGCAAGCACTAAAATATAAGTTAGAATATCCAAAATGTTAGTAATTATATAACTAACACGAATCTGTATTCGGTTTGTAAAG